>CM061134.1:201264756-201450959 GCA_030789695.1 Scilla litardierei
CATGCTCTCCCCCTACGAACATAGCTTGAGATTGGTCTTGCCAATCACTCATATTGCCTCCCGTCGTAGATGTGGAGGGAGCTCCATGTGGCTCGGTGATATATTTCTCCAATCTCTCCACTACCTTTTGGAGAGAGTCAAATTTATTCGAAAGCTCTGCTACGGCCTTGGTCTCATATATGCTCGTTGGCTTCAAGGAGGTAGAAGATTTCCCTCTCTCGTCACCCCATTGTTGATTATTAGAGGACATCTCCTCTAATAGGGCCGTAGCTTCATCCGGTGTTTTGGAAAGCATGGCTCCGTTGGCGGTTGCATCTATGATTTGCTTAGTGCCCGGTTGGAGTCCATTATAAAAACTGTGAACTAGCTCCCATGCTTCTATGCTGTGATGGGGGCACTGATGCTGTAGATCCTTAAAGCGCTCACATGCCTCGTATAGAGTCTCATGTGGTCCTTACTTAAAGGACATGAGTGTGATCCTAATCTTCACTGTCTTAGATGGCGGGTAGAATTTATCAACAAAAGCACTAGCCAACTCATCCCAGGTAGTGAATATCCCTTCCGCCTATGTCCTCAACCAATATAGAGCTTTGTCTCTGAGGGTGAAGGGGAAGAGTCTCAAATGGATAGCATTTACGGAAACATCCGACATTTGAAAGGTGGCGCACTTGGACAAGAATAGCTGCAGGTAATAATGTGGATTCTCATGGGAGTTCCCATGGAAGGGGTCTTGTTGCATTAAGACCACTAATCCCGTCTTGAGCTCAAAATTCTTATCCGCCGCCAACTCCGGTATAGCGATGGAGGAAGTGGTGGAAGAAGTCTTAGGCCGAAGCCTATCTCTGATAGATATAATCCTCGCCATACGTGCCGCTAATTCTTCCGGTGTCTCCGGTCGGTTCATACAATCGCCCTCTATGTTAAGTCTCTTCTCAGCTCTAAGCCTCCTTACGGTACGTTCGATCTCCGGATCAAATAATATATCCTCTGGATTCGCCGTCGATCTCGTGTACATGCACAGAAAAATAGAGCTTCGAGGGAATTGTTAGCACGATAGAGTGGTAAAATAAAAAATAATAAGACAAAAGAAATAACTAAGTAAAGAAAATAAAACACTGTCACCTCCTGGCAACGGCGCCAAAAACTTGATCGCATCCAAGTGTACACCCGAAAAACAATTTGTAGTATTACCGCAAGCGCACGGTGTAGCGGCGAGCGGGTATCGAACTCAGGGAGGACAAATGACCGTGTCTTTTTCGAATCACCTAGCTATCAAGAGAATCAAGAATAGTTTTGGGTATAACAGTCACAATCGTTCAAATATCAAAAGAAATATCAATATAATAAAGCATCTAGGGATAGGAAATCCCCACTACGGACCGTCTCTCATCCTTGTGATTCATAAGTTTCATTGTTGCTAAGCTTGAATATAGGTGAATTAGTCGCAACTTAATGTAGAACCAAGCTCACGCTCTTGCGCTATTGCCAGTCTATAGCAAACCTAGGATAGGGCCCACTCTCGTGCAAACCCTAGCCTAAGCCGCTAGCGTGAAGAACGACATCATTGTTCAGTCGTATCTCGAGCCCACTCTCATGCAAACTCGAGCTACGACCTAGGTTGTGATAGTTCTTATCCGTCCAATCTCTTGCAAACGAATATTAGTATAGCTTCACAATTAAAAATACTAGCTTTGGTCCAATCTCTTGCAAACCAAATCTAGAGAAATCCAATTGTCAATCTAAATCGAATATCTAGGCCTTCCTATCAATTGGGATCCAATCTCTTGCAAATCCCAATCGATATGAATTTCTAGTTACCCGTAATCAATTGATCACAACCTAACCTTAATCAATTCTAGCAACAAATCTACAAATTAATCACAATTTAGAAATAGGGTCCATAGGGTTCATCCCTACGCCCTAAGACAACGGCACTACTCACTAGACATCATGCAAATCTCAGAAATAACAATTATGATCACGACACAATTCATTGCAAAAGAGAAATAATGCATAAAAATCAAGTTTTTAACAAGAATAGACAAACCAATGTAATTGCCGACGATCTCCAGCTGAGATTTCACAAAGAGTAGCCGTCAAAATCCTAAAAGAAAGTCTAAAAATTAATGTTCTAAAAATCTCTCCAAACTAGGGTAAAAACAGGGTTTAAATACCCTCTAAAATCATCCAAAAAATCGTGACCAAACTGCCCCTGCGCAGCCCAGAAATCGCAGCCCTTAGAGCAGGCGGAGAGGGTCACTCGGCCGAGTGACCCTTGTAACTCGGCCGAGTGACAAACCCTGTAAAAAACAGTAACTTTGGGGGTTTCAGGATCTGTCATCGGGGGATGGCTCGGCCGAGTAAACTTATTCATTCGGCCGAGTAGCTATATCGTTCGGCTGAGTGGGGCTTCATCAGGATCTTTGAAATTTCCAGTATCTCTGGCCTTTCTCTGGACGAATTCCCTGTACCACTCGGGCGAGTGAGCTTTCTCACTCGGTCGAGTGGGCTTTCTTCGTTCGTCTGAGTATACGTTGAAAACTCCGTATGCATATCCGTTCTGGTCGGCCGAGTGGGACTTCTTGTTCGGCCGAGTGACTGTTCTACTCGGCCGAGTAATGTGATGAAATGCTCGTTTCTTCTTCTTTTTGCCTCCTCGTCGCTCCTATTGATTTCCTTCTTCTTCTACTCATCCTTTATCGCTGAAAAGTCCTCGAATGAGCCGTGGGCGACACTCCTAAGTGCATACAAATCCTTTGATCTCAAATTCGCTCCAAATCGCTCCATATTTCCTGAAATATGACAAAAATAAGAAATAGTGAAAAGCATCGCAATATTGTCGAATAATCGTGAAAAATACGATATGGGCGATCAAAACGACATGCAAACATGCAGAAAAAAGGTAAAAAATATGGAGTGATCACCTACAGATCTGCTTCCACTAATGAACTCGAACTTTGGATGATCAGGAATATTGAAGGCTACCCTCCTTCGACAATAGTTGATGGTGGCATGGAAAGTTTCCAACCAATCCATCCCGGATACAACATCAAAGTTTGGGATAGTTATCATCATGAAGTTAGCGAATAATGCTCGCCCACAAATCACAACGGGGTATTGAGGATACCCACAGGTCGCCTTTATCACTCTGCCACCTGTGTTGACGTTCTAACCGGTAGTTAAATTTTTGACAGGAACGGTGTGGGTGCGAACGAATCAACTCGCCAAAAAGCAGTGGGATGCTCCCGAGTCGAACAAGAAGAGGGCAGGTTTCCCAGCTACTAGTATGAAACCTAGGTTACAAACACTAATCTAAGAAACCAGTGCTAATGAAAGAAACAGTTCACTCAATATGCTAGAAATATACCTATGATCACTTGACAGGTAGCCTCGGCCTCTTCGACGGTCATGGTGTAAGCTTGGCATTTCATTGGCGGCTGCTGCCTTGCTTGCTGAAACACTCTCTGTTGTGGAGGTAGAGGTAGACGATGTGGAGCGTTTCCAGTCAGGGCAGTACGGGGAGCTGGGACTGGAGCATGTGACTTATAATGCGGGCAATCCTTAGCCATGTCCTGACACCCCCACAAACCAGACAAAGGCTTAAAGACTTCGACACTCAGACTTGATGTGTCCAGGCTTCCCACAAAAATGGCAGATCGGGTGGGCCTGCTGCTGTTGCCATGGTTTCTTAAACTCTGCTGAATATGGCGGTGCATCTGTGGCCGTTTGCTCGGCCCAGAATGGGTCGGCAGGGGCCTCACAGAAGCTGACAGTCTAAGCTATTTCTCCGCTTCCTTCTCGACCATCTCATGGTTACGGTAATGGTCAGAACTGCAGCATGTGTGATCGCACTAGCAGTGACCAACTTCCTCCAAATCTCAATGTTGAGCCCCTGCTGGAAATGCTGGGTTCAAATGAATGCAACTGCAACCATCTCTGGGGAAAATCTGTTGAGCCTGGAAAACTCAGCGTCTTACTGGTCTACAGTAATTGAGCCTTACTTCAAGTTGATGAACTTCCTCCTAATCATGATCTTTGCCTGTGGGGGAAAGTACTGGGCATTGAAGGTATTGGTGAAGACATCCCATGTAATCGGCAATCCCAAGTAGTCTTCTACCGCTTGCCACCAATCTTGAGCACCATCAGTAAGTTGCCTCTTGGCCGTAGCCATCCATGCTTCTTCTCGAATCTGAGACTCAGATCATCAGTGATGCTCCTGAGCTATTCTTCCAATTGGAGATGGTTCTTAATCCCAGCGAAGGTCTTTGGGCTCATCGCTCGAAAGTGATAAGCACTCGGGTCAACTTTTAGCTCTATAAGAAAAGCATGTCCCAGCTGCTGCTGAAGGGAAAAAATACCCTACATGAAATCTTCTGCAGTCAATGGTGCAGTCGGGAGTGCCTTCGTGTCTGAACCGTTGTTGGCTCTATTACCAGCATCATTCTGGTTGGGACCCCCATTCAGGTGATTGGTCCCGGATCCAAAAGCACTGTCCTTGCTTCCTGAAGTGTTCCTTTCCATTGCTTACCTAAGTTTCATAATGTTTGATCAGTTCCATTGAGTATTTTATACGGCACGTTTGGAACTTCATGTACTGTTCATGTGGTATTTAGCGCAGACCTGCATAGGCCACCAAACTTGTAACGACCCACTCCCGGGGCCCGTTACTATTTGGTACATGTGCAAGTTCTGTTAGGCACCAATGAAGTCAATACAGGCTCCGTTGCAGAAATATGCCAAATACTTATACATGAAAATGAAATACAACCTTATTACAAACTAGCAGCGTACAGAAAAGGAAATACAACCCGAAAACAAATACACACCAAGCCACACTCGAAAAAACATAAAGTAACATAACACTCTCACACTCACTCTCAATAACCAACATCCTCCTGGTCAAACTCAACTGCAAGCTCATCGTCTGCCAACTCAGGTGTCTCCTCGTCAATCTGTGAAGTATCCGGTGGGTCCACCATAAAGAGAAGGGTCGCCAGGATCAGACGTAACTCAAAGTATCTCTAGCATGGAATTCAAAACAATAAACAAGTATGTAAAACTAGTATAGACTAGAGGTAAAAGTGCATACAATAATGGTATGAAAATAGAGCAGAAATGTAGCTTTGCAGATTTATAATTTTCACAATTTATCAGTAATTAAATGAAAACATTATTAAAGATGACAAGGTTACGAGAGTATAACTGTGCCGAACCTAGATCGTGACTTATAATGCAGAGTACAATGAACAACCAAGAGTCCATCTCGTACCACGAGTGTGCGTACTCAGGTTAAACTAAAATTGTGCCAAACATGCAATACTGTTCAAGAATCTGTGATCAAGTCTGTGAATTTGTTACCGACCAACTTTGAATGGGTTGCTAGAACCCGATCGGTGACAACAATGCCTGAACCGGTCGCTCCTGCACACTCGCTATTATAAGTTACCTCGAAATCCCAAGTGTCTATGATGTTACCATATTTGTAATTTAGGAATCATTATCTAGATTGACACATTTTACGATCAAGTACGACTCGTAGTCCGATCGAGTCTTTTACGATACTGTGCAGTTTATCAAGCGTATCTAACTGTTCAAAAAGGACACTTTGCTACTAGTATGAAACTTAATTTAGCATTAATCTATATAGTTTTTAAAGCCCATAGTTAGGGTACATGACTTACTGATATGCCATGTCGTGAAAAGCGTGGTTCGATCAGCGGTAGCGATTCCTGGGTTCACATATGTGACTTAGCTACATAAATAAAAACATACTACTACATAACTAGCATAACCAGTATATTATTATCTGAAAATAATTTATAATGAATTTATCACAAAACATACTAATAACTTAAAACTAATATATAAAAATATAAACTAACTTTATATATATTAGCTTAAATTAAAAACATTATAACTAATATATAAATTAAAAGTTTCAACTTAATAACATATATTTTTATATCTTATAACCTATTTTATAACTTTAACTTAAAACTCGCCCTTACCTCTCACTCACCCTTCTGTCTCCTTCTCTTCTCTTCGTTCTTTTCCTACTTCTTTTTGTTGTGTTGCAGAGAGATCAAGGGGCGGCCAAGGGGAAGGAGCTCAGGCATGGCAGATCAGCGGCGCTCGGGGCGACAGAGGTGGCGGCCCGTGGCAGGGGCCCGTGGCAGGGGCCCGTCGGCCAGGGGGCGCGTGCGACGGAGCTAGGGCATGCGGGTGGACCAGGGGGTCTGGGCAGAGGGCAGCGCCCTGGGCGGTTCAGGTGGGCGTGGCTGTGCAGGGGGCAGGCAGGGTGCGGATTCTGGCAGCGGGCAAGCGATAGATCTGTGGGCTGGCAACGCGCGCGGGTGTGCAGGGGGTGGGCGCAGGCAGCCAGGAGGAGGGTGAGGGTGAGAACGGGAGGGGGGAGGTTGGATTTGACGATGATGTTGATGATTTCAGATCTGATTTCTGTTTCTCCCTCTCTCAATTTGATTTTGTGTTTAACTTTGAGTCATTAATTGACGAAGGGGGAGGATGATGAGGATGATGATGATGTTTGGGGTTGATGGAGAGAAGAACAGAGTGGGGGGGGATGATGTGCTGCCTCCTTCCAATGAAGAGAGGGTCGTTGACAGTCCGCATGATGACGGCCTCTTAATAGAGTGCTGGAGGGAAAACGTAATAAGTTTGAGATCCGATGATTTCGGATCTCATCTGCCAAAGGGAGATGTTGAAGGGTGTGGGGTTGGTTAATTAAGTAGGGGTTATGTAATTAGTTAGGGTTAATGATAAATATTTATGATATGGTGAAAAATCCAACAATAGGGATGCGCTCGCATCGACACATAGAAGAAAAGAACATACGGACGAAAAACACACGAACGACTAAACTAAAAATACAGGCACACAAGAAAGCAAATACGCCTAAGATATAGGCCGTTACATCAACCCTCTAAATACCCCCCTCCAGCCACCAAGGAGGGGGTTGGTCAGTTGAAATCTCTAACTCTAATTCCATACTTAAGGTCGGATATCCTCCATATATCTGTGCCTTCCTCATAAGCTCGCCACGCTACACCGATCTACCTTAAGGTCGTCTAGCGTGTTCGACATACCCCATACAAGTCATTTACGGACTTAAGCATCGGAGAGGCTACAGGTTGACAGCCAACCCCGCCTTTTTGACGAGTTGTTATTCTTGCAGGAAGCTCGCCTCAGCTACCGGGAGTCGGCGACCTTCGGTGACCATCAGGCAAACTCAGATTCCTCGCTTTCGAAGCGTGTTCCGAGTCATGCTAACCTCGCCATCAACCTCTAACCTGTAATCATTGTATCCGTGATTCACATTTAATACAAATATCATTGTTGGGTAGACTTGACCGGCAACAAGTGTCAACAGCTAATTCAATGCAGAGTTAGGATCTTGAAAGAATCATAAAAAGGACAAGAAATACCACAGAATCAAAACAAGGCAATCACACAAAGAGGCAACGATTTATATTGGTTCGGCCCAAATATGGCCTATGTCCAGTCTTGCAATGTCACTGTTTCCACTAGATCAAAGATGATAACTAAGAAAATGTATCGACTACTTAAGATCTCATCCAAACAATATGTAAGCCCTCTCGACAAAATAATTCTAGCACACTCTAAATTACAATGTCTCATGCACACAACAATTGGATAGATATTACCAGAAACTCTATAACAAGGACTAACTCCTCTCCCAAAGCTCATTGTCACACCAAAGCTCTTTCATTTTCCATCGATAATAAAAGACCAGTTTTGCTCAAGAATGTTGGATCTGGATCGTAGCCTAGAGGGGGGTGAATATGATAATAAAAATATTCGTGCAACCCACGAACAATCCCACGCAGTTATAGGCACAGACAGGGCAACAAAATAGCAATCACAGAATACACACAGATATACCCTGGTTCGGTCGTCCCCACGACCTACTCCAGACCCGAAAGCAACTACTAGATAGATATGTAATCAAGTACAGCTACAATGAGTCAAGATCCCAAATCTACCCTCACCTAGCTCGTACGCACACCACGTGCTCTACACTCTCAATCTAGTCAGATGCTCTCCCTCCGTGACGACTCCCAAGTCGTCAGGTCCCCAGAAGTAACACAAAAGGTAAAGTTTCCCCTACGAGGATTTAACACAACAACTACACAAAAAAATGATAAATAGAGTTTAGGAATCTCAGTTTGTGTAGCGACGATGTCCTCGTCAATCAGCACGGGTTAGATCTCGTCTGCCGTAGATGTAGACTCTGATGTCCCGTCTCTCGTCTCCTCAGCAACTCAGGTTGCGGCACTCTCTGATGTTGCGTCCTCCCTACACTTTTGCAGCAGTATACTCAATGCTCTTGGAATTTTGAAGTGGGGTTTTTGCGTGCGCCTCTCTTTCTCAATTTGTGCGGCTCCCTGTGCTTTGAGCCTTTCGAAGTAAAGATAACAACTTTCGGCTTGGGAAATAGGTCACGGCCTCGTTTGGAGATTTAATAACGCACCCTCAAAAATTCGGCCTGTGCATGTGGATTCTGCCAAATAATGTGTTGCTCTTGCTTGTAGCCGAACCAAGATTGAGCCAGGTTATATTTATCAAGTGCGATCATGAGGGGAGGCCAGCCTTTGTGCTTGTGCTCTCAGATTTTCTCACACCCGAAAGAATTATATGCGGCACACCTGTAAACACAAAAAAAACAAAGCACAAGAAATTATATGCTCTTTGATTTGCAACGAAGAAGGAAAAAAAACTTGCTCTTTGATTAATTTCCCTCTCTTCCAACGAGGTGCGCCTAGGGTATTTTTGGTGCGGCGGTTGCTTCGAGATTTTTGTGCCCTAGGGAGAGTGCGGCGCTTCTCTCTCTCTTTTTTGGTGAGCCCTGGGTAATGTTTTATAGGCCGTCTGCTGCTTAATATTTTGGGTTCAAGCACTCTCTCTCTTATTCAAAGTGGAGAGGGCTTATAGAAGGAACGGCCTAGTGGGGATTTTTTATTGGGTGGGTTCTCATGAAATTATCGCACACCTCACCCAAAAAGAATTGCCTGGGCTTTTTGATTTAGAGGTCTAGCAAACAAAAAGTTGTGCTCTCTTTGGTTTTTTGCACAAAAAGAAATAACGGCCTCCTTTTTTTTGGTCTTGGAGAAATATTTACATGGCCTGGGCACTTGTAAATATTGGTTTCATAAGATTTGAACACTTATAAGATTTGATGCGTGAGTGCTGGGCACTTGTAATTCCTCCATCTCTTTGAATTAGCCATCATTTGGATATTTTCTTCCTTGCCACTCCTGTAATACTTAACACACACATCAGATCGTTCACAACTGTTTGTCATCATCAAACCATAAATCCTAGATCGTTGTTTCCAACAATCTCCCCCTTTTGATGATGACAAACCCATAATGGATTTGCACAAATAAGTGTACGTGTGTGACGTGTGATGAACGATGTAATGCAATATGATATATTCAATGAGATGATATCAAACATTACTAGCATGCACAATATAACAATACAATTAGCATGCTCCCCATTTTTCCAAGCTCCCCCTTCAACCAATAATACCGTAACAAATCTTTTCTCAACACTTTTCTCCCCCTTTGTCATCATCAAAAGTGTATACACGAAGATTAAAACATACTACATGCAAAAAGAGAGTATTATTAATTATAACTAGCATTTTCATGTCGTCATCCTATAATTAGCACTGCAGATCCAATGATAATAATAATTAGAATTCAATACCATCGTGTAAGTGCAATTATTAAACATAGACGAACAAAGGGAGATACTTTTATAAATTCAACCAAAACCATTCCATCATTTTCCAAATAACTTTATATCACGAGGATTGATTTTCCCCACCTCATTAAAAATGAGTTCAAGATATCATTCCCCAAAACATAGCCTAAAAGGACTCTTAGATGTGGGGTGACATTGCTTGACGAGTAAAAACACCAACGCTAAAGATTACCCATAAAGCTTATGTTGGATACTCGTGGGTAGTGTATTTGCCATGAATTGTATACATTTTTCATACGGAGCAATTTTCAATTTTTTTTCATATTCACATTTTTTAATACTTATACCAACAATTTCTATTGCTCAATTTTTATCCATGGCAAGGTATATCATATCCCTTAGATTTTCAGTTAAGTTTTCCTCCTACATTCACTTTCCACACTTCATAAACGATATCTCCAAATGTGCAACAATAATAATACATGTGGAAGTGAAGTAGGTGGTGCAAAAATCAAGTTATTTTCATTCATTGAATATGCCATGAATATTTAGAAATATGAACATGCGCATGTGGCAAAAGAAATAATACACCAATTTCTACATACATATGAAATTCATTCGTGCATACTTCAATAGTGAATCAAAGAGAAAAAAATACACATTTAAGCACCATTTTTTTTATTTTCAGTTTTTCAGGTTTTTTTTAAATGCATGAAGTACTAAAGCAAACATGAGATGCAATCACACAAACAAAAAAAATCAAGCACACAACAATGCAACTACTAGCACACAAACAAAGAAAAAGTCAAGCACACAAAGGTGGTAACAAAAGAATGATATGAAGGTACGCATTTAGTTCAGAGAATGAGGTATACCTTCGCGTCGCTATTTGACTAAGGAGCTAAAATAATGAGACTCTCAATTTATCGCTCCTCGCCAAATTTCCATCCACCTACAAAAGATGTGTGGTGTGTGACCTTGGAATCCAACAAGGTCCACTCACGTTAGTCATCAAAGATTTTGGAACCCATATTTGTTTGAACTTAATGTTTTTCTTCCTATATTTGCAATGATATGAAGTATGACCAAAGCATCCACAAGTAAAGCACTTAGCATGAAAATTTCCAACCTTTGTTGATTCAATGTGAACTTTTCTATATTTTGATTTCTCAACATTTTTAAGACCATATCCTAGTCCTCGCCTATTATTGCCATAAATTTGATTTCCAAGAATAATGTCCAAATTTTGTTTTCCAATGGAAACTCTCTTTAATGACAATTCTAGGGTGGTGACTTTGGATTTCAAGATATTGTTTTCATTCACAAGCAAAGTGCATTTACTAATGAAAGCTCGCTTGTTTTCCTCTTCTTTCTTTTCAAAATCCCTCACTTTTTCTTTAAGTTCAAGATTTAGCATGTTAATCTTTTCAGAAAGCAATTCATTTTCAACTTCAAGCTTTGTCTTATCAAGCTTATACATGCTAATATCCTTTAATAAAGAGGGACATGAAAGACAATCAGTTTTTTCAGACAAGCTAGCTTTCTCCTTATTTAACGTGTCAATTGTAGTGTTACATGCAATAATTTCAGTTTTCAGTTTTTCAATTTCCTTATACATGTCATACTCAAATTGTTGCATATCAAAGTTATCATTCCTATAATTATCCACATCAGCTTCTAGCTCATTAATAGTATTTTGCATTCCTTTCAAGATTTCTAACAGTTCAGCTTTAGTGGGAGATCCTACCTCATTGTGTTTGGCCATCAATGCCATGCAGGAGTGGGCTTCATGTTCTTCATCCTCCTCCTCAGCTTCGCTATCCATGTCCCATGTCAGCACTTTCGTTTTTCCTTTTGCAACCTGAGCTGTGTGTTGTTGTGGGTAATCTTTTATGTGGTGCCCTTTCTTCCTGCATTTAAAACATTCACTTCTATTAATAGCTTTCTGATCATAGGAATTTCTACCAAAATTAGAATTATTAGAACGAATGAACCTTTTTCCCATCTCAGCTCTTCCTTGATCAGTCTGAATGTATCTCCTGAAGTTTCTGACCATTAGCGCTTGCTCTTCATCAAGATCGTCGTCGTTAGCTTGAAGAGCTAATGGTGTGGAAGCTTTGGTCTTCTCTTCGGGTTTCTCTCTGGCTTCTATACTCTGCAACTCAAGCTCGTGTGACATTAGGTTGCCTATCAAGTCCTCCACTTTCATTATTGATAAGTCCTTAGCTTCTTGAATAGCGGTGACTTTAGGCCTGAACGAGCTTGGTAGCGCCCTTAAGATCTTTCGTACCTTTTCATGGCTAGAGTATGGCTTACCGAGGGAACTGGATTTGTAGACGATGTCCGTGAACCTCGCAAACATCTCTTTCACAGATTCTGTTGGTAGCATGCGAAAGCTCTCGTATTTTGTGCTCAGCAACGCAAGTCTGGATTCCTTTACTTGCGATGTCCCCTCGTGTGTGACCTCCAGAGTGTGCCAGATTTCCTGCGCAGTTAGACAATGTGAGATACGATTAAACTCAGATTTATCAAGAGAGCATATAAGCGCATTCATAGCTTTACCATTAAGAGTATAAAGTTTTTTATCAGCTAAATCTCACTTGTCTTTAGGCTTAATCATAACAGTGTCTTCAATTTTAATAGTGGGTAGACTATAACCATTTTCAACAATATCCCACACATCATAATCTACAGACACTAGATATATTTTCATCCTCGCCTTCCAATATGCAAAGTCTACACCGTTAAATTTAGGGGGACGGGCTATAGACTGACCTTCAGCAAATGCACAATCAGATATATTCATGGTCATTAAAAAAATCTAGACTAGATCCTCTAAACTGGCTCTGATACCACTTGTTGGATCTGGATCGTAGCCTAGAGGGGGGTGAATAGGCTAATAAAAATATTCGTGCAACCCATGAACAATCCCACGCAGTTATAGGCACAGACAGGGCAACAAAATAGCAATCACAGAATACGCACAGATATACCCTGGTTCGGTCGTCCCCACGACCTACTCCAGACCCGAAAGCAACTACTAGATAGATATGTAATCAAGTACAGCTACAATGAGTCAAGATCCCAAATCTACCCTCACCTAGCTTGTACGCACACCACGTGCTCTACACTCTCAATCTAGTCAGATGCTCTCCCTCCGTGACGACTCCCAAGTCGTCAGGTCCCCAGAAGTAACACAAAAGGTAAAGTTTCCCCTACGAGGATTTAACACAACAACTACACAAAAAATGATAAATAGAGTTTAGGAATCTCAGTTTGTGTAGCGGCGATGTCCTCGTCAATCAGCACGGGTCAGATCTCGTCTGCCGTAGATGTAGACTCTGATGTCCCGTCTCTCGTCTCCTCAGCAACTCAGGTTGCGGCACTCTCTGATGTTGCGTCCTCCCTACACTTTTGCAGCAGTATACTCAATGCTCTTGGAATTTTGAAGTGGGGTTTTTGCGTGCGCCTCTCTTTCTCAATTTGTGCGGCTCCCTGTGCTTTGAGCCTTTCGAAGTAAAGATAACAACTTTCGGCTTTGGAAATAGGTCACGGCCTCGTTTGGAGATTTAATAACGCACCCTCAAAAATTCGGCCTGTGCATGTGGATTCTGCCAAATAATGTGTTGCTCTTGCTTGTAGCCGAACCAAGATTGAGCCAGGTTATATTTATCAAGTGCGATCATGAGGGGAGGCCAGCCTTTGTGCTTGTGCTCTCAGATTTTCTCACACCCGAAGGAATTATATGCGGCACACCTGTAAACACAAAAAAAACAAAGCACAAGAAATTATATGCTCTTTGATTTGCAACGAAGAAGGAAAAAAAACTTGCTCTTTGATTAATTTCCCTCTCTTCCAACGAGGTGCGCCTAGGGTATTTTTGGTGCGGCGGCTGCTTCGAGATTTTTGTGCCCTAGGGAGAGTGCGGTGCTTCTCTCTCTCTTTTTTGGTGAGCCCTGGGTAATGTTTTATAGGCCGGCTGCTGCTTAATATTTTGGGTTCAAGCACTCTCTCTCTTATTCAAAGTGGAGAGGGCTTATAGAAGGAACGGCCTAGTGGGGATTTTTTATTGGGTGGGTTCTCATGAAATTATCGCACACCTCACCCAAAAAGAATTGCCTGGGCTTTTTGATTTAGAGGTCTAGCAAACAAAAAGTTGTGCTCTCTTTGGTTTTTTGCACAAAAAGAAATAACGGCCTCCTTTTTTTTGGTCTTGGAGAAATATTTACATGGCCTGGGCACTTGTAAATATTGGTTTCATAAGATTTGAACACTTATAAGATTTGATGCGTGAGTGCTGGGCACTTGTAATTCCTCCATCTCTTTGAATTAGCCATCATTTGGATATTTTCTTCCTTGCCACTCCTGTAATACTTAACACACACATCAGATCGTTCACAACTGTTTGTCATCATCAAACCATAAATCCTAGATCGTTGTTTCCAACAATCTCCCCCTTTTGATGATGACAAACCCATAATGGATTTGCACAAATAAGTGTACGTGTGTGACGTGTGATGAACGATGTAATGCAATATGATATATTCAATGAGATGATATCAAACATTACTAGCATGCACAATATAACAATACAATTAGCATGCTCCCCATTTTTCCAAGCTCCCCCTTCAACCAATAATACCGTAACAAATCTTTTCTCAACACTTTTCTCCCCCTTTGTCATCATCAAAAGTGTATACACGAAGATTAAAACATACTACATGCAAAAAGAGAGTATTATTAATTATAACTAGCATTTTCATGTCGTCATCCTATAATTAGCACTGCAGATCCAATGATAATAATAATTAGAATTCAATACCATCGTGTAAGTGCAATTATTAAACATAGACGAACAAAGGGAGATACTTTTATAAATTCAACCAAAACCATTCCATCATTTTCCAAATAACTTTATATCACGAGGATTGATTTTCCCCACCTCATTAAAAATGAGTTCAAGATATCATTCCCCAAAACATAGCCTAAAAGGACTCTTAGATGTGGGGTGACATTGCTTGACGAGTAAAAACACCAACGCTAAAGATTACCCATAAAGCTTATGTTGGATACTCGTGGGTAGTGTATTTGCCATGAATTGTATACATTTTTCATACGGAGCAATTTTCAATTTTTTTTCATATTCACATTTTTTAATACTTATACCAACAATTTCTATTGCTCAATTTTTATCCATGGCAAGGTATATCATATCCCTTAGATTTTCAGTTAAGTTTTCCTCCTACATTCACTTTCCACACTTCATAAACGATATCTCCAAATGTGCAACAATAATAATACATGTGGAAGTGAAGTAGGTGGTGCAAAAATCAAGTTATTTTCATTCATTGAATATGCCATGAATATTTAGAAATATGAACATGCGCATGTGGCAAAAGAAATAATACACCAATTTCTACATACATATGAAATTCATTCGTGCATACTTCAATAGTGAATCAAAGAGAAAAAAATACACATTTAAGCACCATTTTTTTTATTTTCAGTTTTTCAGGTTTTTTTTAAATGCATGAAGTACTAAAGTAAACATGAGATGCAATCACACAAACAAACAAAATCAAGCACACAACAATGCAACTACTAGCACACAAACAAAGAAAAAGTCAAGCACACAAAGGTGGTAACAAAAGAAGGATATGAAGGTACGCATTTAGTTCAGAGAATGAGGTATACCTTCGCGTCGCTATTTGACTAAGGAGCTAAAATAATGAGACTCTCAATTTATCGCTCCTCGTCAAATTCCATTCACCTACAAAAGATGTGTGGTGTGTGACCTTGGAATCCAACAAGGTCCACTCACGTTAGTCATCAAAGATTTAGGAACCCATATTTGTTTGAACTTAATGTTTTTGTTCCTATATTTGCAATGATATGAAGTATGACCAACGCATCCACAAGTAAAGCACTTAGCATGAAAATTTCCAACCTTTGTTGATTCAATGTGAACTTTTCTATATTTTGATTTCTCAACATTTTTAAGACCATATCCTAGTCCTCGCCTATTATTGCCATAAATTTGATTTCCAAGAATAATGTCCAAATTTTGTTTTCCAATGGAAACTCTCTTTAATGACAATTCTAGGGTGGTGACTTTGGATTTCAAGATATTGTTTTCATTCACAAGCAAAGTGCATTTACTAATGAAAGCTCGCTTGTTTTCCTCTTCTTTCTTTTCAAAATCCCTCACTTTTTCTTTAAGTTCAAGATTTAGCATGTTAATCTTTTCAGAAAGCAATTCATTTTCAACTTCAAGCTTTGTCTTATCAAGCTTATACATGCTAATATCCTTTAATAAAGAGGGACATGAAAGACAATCAGTTTTTTCAGACAAGCTAGCTTTCTCCTTATTTAACGTGTCAATTGTAGTGTTACATGCAACAATTTCAGTTTTCAGTTTTTCAATTTCCTTATACATGTCATACTCAGATTGTTGCATATCAAAGTTATCATTCCTATAATTATCCACATCAGCTTCTAGCTCATTAATAGTATTTTGCATTCCTTTCAAGATTTCTAACAGTTCAGCTTTAGTGGGAGATCTTACCTCATTGTGTTTGGCCATCAATGCCATGCAGGAGTGGGCTTCATGTTCTTCATCCTCCTCCTCAGCTTCGCTATCCATGTCCCACGTCAGCACTTTCGTTTTTCCTTTTGCAACCTGAGCTGTGTGTTGTTGTGGGCAATCTTTTATGTGGTGCCCTTTCTACCTGTATTTAAAACATTCACTTCTATTAATAGCTTTCTGATCATAGGAATTTCTACCAAAATTAGAATTATTAGAACGAATGAACCTTTTTCCCTTCTCAGCTCTTCCTTGATCAGTCTGAATGTATCTCCTGAAGTTTCTGACCATTAGCGCTTGCTCTTCATCAAGATCGTCGTCGTTAGCTTGAAGAGATAATGGTGTGGAAGCTTTGGTCTTCTCTTCGGGTTTCTCTCTGGCTTCTATACTCTGCAACTCAAGCTCGTGTGACATTAGGTTGCCTATCAAGTCCTCCACTTTCATTATTGATAAGTCCTTAGCTTCTTGAATAGCGGTGACTTTAGGCCTGAACGAGTTTGGTAGCGCCCTTAAGATCTTTCGTACCTGTTCATGGCTAGAGTATGGCTTACCGAGGGAACTGGATTTGTAGACGATGTCCGTGAACCTCGCAAACATCTCTTTCACAGATTCTGTTGGTAGCATGCGGAAGCTCTCGTATTCTGTGCTCAGCAACGCAAGTCTGGATTCCTTTACTTGCGATGTCCCCTCGTGTGTCACCTCCAGAGTGTGCCAGATTTCCTGCACAGTTAGACAATGTGAGATACGATTAAACTCAGATTTATCAAGAGAGCATATAAGCGCATTCATAGCTTTACCATTAAGAGTATAAAGTTTTTTATCAGCTAAATCCCACTTGTCTTTAGGCTTAATCATAACAGTGTCTTCAATTTTAATAGTGGGTAGACTATAAACATTTTCAACAATATCCCACACATCATAATCTACAGACACTAGATATATTTTCATCCTCGCCTTCCAATATGCAAAGTCTACACCGTTAAATTTAGGGGGACGGGCTATAGACTGACCTTCAGCAAATGCACAATCAGATATATTCATGGTCATTAACAAAATCTAGACAAGATCCTCTAAACTGGCTCTGAAACCACTTGTTGGATCTGGATCGTAGCCTAGAGGGGGGGTGAATAGGCTAATAAAAATATTCGTGCAACCCACGAACAATCCCATGCAGTTATAGGCACAGACAGGGCAACAAAATAGCAATCACAGAATACGCACAGATATACCCTGGTTCGGTCGTCCCCACGACCTACTCCAGACCCGAAAGCAACTACTAGATAGATATGTAATCAAGTACAGCTACAATGAGTCAAGATCCCAAATCTACCCTCACCTAGCTCGTACGCACACCACGTGCTCTACACTCTCAATCTAGTCAGATGCTCTCCCTCCGTGACGACTCCCAAGTCGTCAGGTCCCCAGAAGTAACACAAAAGGTAAAGTTTCCCCTACGAGGATTTAACACAACAACTACACAAAAAATGATAAATAGAGTTTAGGAATCTCAGTTTGTGTAGCGGCGATGTCCTCGTCAATCAGCACGGGTCAGATCTCATCTGCCGTAGATGTAGTCTCTGATGTCCCGTCTCTCGTCTCCTCAGCAACTCAGGTTGCGGCACTCTCTGATGTTGCGTCCTCCCTACACTTTTGCAGCAGTATATTCAATGCTCTTGGAATTTTGAAGTGGGGTTTTTGCGTGCGCCTCTCTTTCTCAATTTGTGCGGCTCCCTGTGCTTTGAGCCTTTCGAAGTAAAGATAACAACTTTCGGCTTGGGAAATAGGTCACGGCCTCGTTTGGAGATTTAATAACGCACCCTCAAAAATTCGGCCTGTGCATGTGGATTCTGCCAAATAATGTGTTGCTCTTGCTTGTAGCCGAACCAAGATTGAGCCAGGTTATATTTATCAAGTGCGATCATGAGGGGAGGCCGGCCTTTGTGCTTGTGCTCTCAGATTTTCTCACACCCGAAGGAATTATATGCGGCACACCTGTAAACACAAAAAAAAACAAAGCACAAGAAATTATATGCTCTTTGATTTGCAACGAAGAAGGAAAAAAAACTTGCTCTTTGATTAATTTCCCTCTCTTCCAACGAGGTACGCCTAGGGTATTTTTGGTGCGGCGGCTGCTTCGAGATTTTTGTGCCCTAGGGAGAGTGCGGCGCTTCTCTCTCTCTTTTTTGGTGAGCCCTGGGTAATGTTTTATAGGCCGGCTGCTGCTTAATATTTTGGGTTCAAGCACTCTATCTCTTATTCAAAGTGGAGAGGGCTTATAGAAGGAACGGCCTAGTGGGGATTTTTTATTGGGTGGGTTCTCATGAAATTATCGCACACCTCACCCAAAAAGAATTGCCTGGGCTTTTTGATTTAGAGGTCTAGCAAACAAAAAGTTGTGCTCTCTTTGGTTTTTTGCACAAAAAGAAATAACGGCCTCCTTTTTTTTGGTCTTGGAGAAATATTTACATGGCCTGGGCACTTGTAAATATTGACTTCATAAGATTTGAACACTTATAAGATTTGATGCGTGAGTGCTGGGCACTTGTAATTCCTCCATCTCTTTGAATTAGCCATCATTTGGATATTTTCTTCCTTGCCACTCCTGTAATACTTAACACACACATCAGATCGTTCACAACTGTTTGTCATCATCAAACCTTAAATCCTAGATCGTTGTTTCCAACAAAGAAAACACTAGGAATTCTTCACTGATTCGGAGTGAATATTACATATTTAACCCCCTTATTAGTCTTATTTTGTGCCCATATGATGCTTAATTTATCTCTAATACATTCGTATTTTTCTCATCATCATTTATTAGAGAAATTACTCTATTTATGCACAAAACGTGAATTTGATTGTGTATTTCTGCATTTTTATATTTTTCATAGCAAGGTCTCGATCTCACGATTCCAACGACTATTTATTTGTATTTTTATGAGATCTGTGCTAATTACTGTGATTTATTGAATGCAGAATACCATTTAATTGGGGAAATACGCAAGAAATACGAAAATACGGTCAGCGGCCAATCACACGCGGACACGTGGCACAATCAGAGCCGTTACCGCTCCATCCGACGACACAGACGCTCGGGCGACGTGGAATTTCTTGGACCGTTGGATACAGATCCAACGGATATGAGCAACCCCGAAGGCGGATCGAAACGCTTCAGATCTTGGGACACGTGTCACGATCTCAGGGTTTCCCGCTTCGATCGACGGCCGGGATTCACGGGCTGAAGCGCTGCGAAGAGGTCGACGCAGTTCGTTAGTCGCCGTTGGATTTCGATCCAACGGCTCTCATCCACGTTGTGGAAGCGGGCTGAACGCGATAAATGCGGGCGACGTGGGCGTTTAAGGACCGTCGGATGACGATCCAACGATCTTGATCGAATCGAAGCGACGAGCGAAGCTGAGGCGAAACGACGGATGACGTGGCCACTTTTACACCCTCGATTTGTGATCGGACGGCATGCATTAACCCCGAATCGAACGAAGAGAAGCTCAGGCGATTGGCGACGTGGCGATTTCTTAACCAAGCGATCTAAATCCAACGGCCTAGGTTCCTCTCCGAGTTGAACTCGGATTTGATTTGGATGCGGGCGCAGCGAGCAGCGGATCCGATAGATTGGACACGTGGCGACATCCTGGACGATCCCGCCTTCATCTAACGGCGGAGATCTTTCCGCGGTCTGCGGGTGGATATTTTTAAGCGGGTTTCGACCCGTTATACCCCCAAACCCGCAATGCTATTATATAAGCGTATTCCTAGGGTTTTGGGGGGTATTCTGGCGTATTTTGGGACTTTTGGAGCGGCTACTGTGCGTATTTCTCCAGGAGAAAATTCTTAAAATTTCCAGAGACTATTCTTCCTATTCTCAGAGAGTTTTGGGTTCTAAAGAGGAGATTTGGTGATAATTTCTTGAACTTATACCCCGTATTTGGTGTATTTCTTTGTATTTTGCTTCCTAAACGATGTATTTTGCTATCAAATCTGATTTTTATTGCACCATGCGTGGCTAATCTCTTTGTGCTATGGTTGTGATGTAGTTAGGAGTATGTAGTTGCTAAATTTCATGTCTTTAGCCCTATTATCATGTTTAAATTGCTAGTAATGTTGATTTCTACAACGTATTTGATGGGTATTTGCTTATTGTCGGTATTGTTGATGTGCCCTATGGCTAGGCCCTGACAAGGCTAGCCAATTTATGTTCACTAATCTGAACTTATTATTGCTTTTATCGTTTAATGAAATCAATGTTGCTAGTGATGCGTATACGGCCAATTTGACTAGTTTTCATCATTTCATCTTCCGACGCCTTCGTGCCCTGACCGGACGAAGCGTTGAGTTATATAAAAGACATGATATTTCAGCGATTATTATCTCCTAATGAAATCACAACCGTAGCACATTCACTTCATACGTGTTGGAGTTGACGTAGTTAGGGTGTCGTAATTATTGGTTTCTATAACTTTTCGCCCTATCTTAATTGTATAATTCTTTGGCACGTTTTCATACGCTTGATCGCCATACTTTCCGACGTTCTCGTGCCCTGACCGGACGAGACGTTGAGTTATAGAAAAGGTATTGATATTCATTGATTGCACACACCCTAACGAAATCAAACCCAACACAAACTCCCCATACTTGTACCCCTACCAAAGTCACCGTAAATATCGTAGGATTTTCATTTCTTATTCCATACTCTTGATCCTATATCTTTGTGTTCGATAGGTGGTTGGTTATCATCGTATTATTACTCTTTTCAGATTGACGTTCGTAGTTTTGCAGGTCAGTTGTCCCGTGGATTCGATACCTGGACTCACCAGGATATTACTTGCACGATCTCCTGCGCTTGGGAGTAGTTCTCATAACATTTGAGACGCGGCAAGTTTTTGGCGCCGTTGCCGGGGACAACAATACTTGCGATCTACGATTTCAGTTCGTTTGGAGGAACATTCGGTGAGATCCTTCCATCTTATAGTCTAGTATTTTTTTTATTTTTTTTGTTTTCTTTTTAAGAATGGATTATATGGAATACATGAAATTCTATTGCACGAACAATTTGTATGATGCAGAATATGATAAGGCACACAAACATAGGATGGAGAAGCTCAAGATCGTTGGTTTTAATCAGACTGATTGTGAAACTTTCTTTCAGGCCTGGAGGAGGTTCACAGACATAATATCGAGCTATCCGCAGCATGGGTTTACGAAGAAAGAACTTATGGAGTCCTTCCTAGGTGGACTACGACCACAGCTGCAGGAATTCTTGGGAGTCATGACGCCGACAGAGGCGTGGAATTATATGGAGTCTTTGCAAGAGGACGAAGAAATCATGAAAGAGACTTCAGAATGCGATTCAACGGAGCCTTCAAGCCTTGATCCAGAGGAGCAAAGTGTAGACGTACCTTTGCACCACTTGAAAGAGGAAGTTCAATTGCTCATTCAGACACAGGAGGCCACATCCCATCAATTCCAAGAAAACTTCCTTGCTCGGAGTCGACAGATTCAGCAATCTATTGAAAATCTTAAGCTGATTTCCACTTGCGTAGAAGAAAATAATTCGTTTGAAATTCAATTTTCAAAATCTAATTTGACTTCATCTTCTATTGCAGGTATATCGAGCGAGCCATGTCACGATGAAGTCACGAATGAAAGCATTGACATGGCAGGAAGTGTGTGCAAAGTAGAGGATGAGCGAGCAATTTTGGATGAACAGGAGGAGGAGACGACTAGGGACATTGGTTTAAAGAATATCGCTATGGAGCCCGAACCATTCCCTTCCCCAGTTCTTTCCCAAAATCATTTACCCCTCTCCACATTGACTGAGCATCATACCGAGCGTAGTGCACATTTTTCAGGGAGTTATCATCACCATGCTCTATTTTACTTCACCTATTTTGATGACTATATTTTGAATATGTTTATGGCGAAGAATTTTAAAATAAATTGGATTGACGTGACTCATCTCTTGCAGGATACAGGTGACCAGATTAAAGAGATGCTGGGAGTTACGTTGCTGGGGTCCAATTTAGCTAAAGGAGGAAGAATAATCGCCGAGGAGCGCAAGGAACAAATTGAACAACTTCCTCCACCATCAAAGATTCGTGATCCGCCATTTGAACACGGTGTGTTCTTTCCAGTAGCGTAGAATTTTATATGCTTTCTAGGATGCTTGCTTGAATAAACTCGTACCCCTTTCGACATTGAGGACAATGTCCATCTTTAGTTGGGGGGTGTGTATGAGATCTTAGGATTTTTTTTTCAAAAAGCATGGCATAAGGAAGAATGAACCACCAATCTCACCATGTTAAACTCCTTCGTATACCTCAGATGCGGATGATTATGCATTAACTGAGTTCTAGGTAATTGTTTATGGCTTGAATTAATTTTTTTTCCCTTCATGAATTACCGTTAATATGCTATTCATGAAAAATTTTCAATTGCCATGATTAATATCTCGAAATAGTCTGAATTTATTTCATGCATGCTAAAGGTGATGAAAAAGCTTGAGTATACACGTTTTTTTTGAAAAGTCTTCAAGTTGAAGAGGAATTTGGTCTTGGTTAGTAATGCTTTGTTTAAAAAATGATGGGTATTGAGTTGCTTAAGAAAAGAAAAATGAATGACAAAAGAATGATGAAATGAATGAATGAAGTATGTCACTAATAAATAACTTGGTTGGCTCGAGTAGTACAGTCCGAGGGGTCCTTTTTGGCCTAATGCCCTATTATCGTCTGATTTGGGAGCCATTGACCGGAAACTCACTCATTTGATGGAGCGATCCAAGTTATACATTTTTCTGCGAATGTTGCTTGATGCGCGTTACGCGGAACGAATAAAAGAAAAGGAATGATGAATATATATTAAGCAATTTCATTACCCATATCTTGAATGATTGTTTTGATAGGCCAATTCATTGGAAACAAGAAAACTAGAGAAAAACGACGTGTTATACTTTCGCTTGCGCAAAACGATGCTTGTATGTTATTTATTCATACTAAATTAGAGAAAACATCATGTGATTGATCTTGGTCATGGATGCGTATATTGATAGTCAAGATCATGTTGGAAAGCGTATTGTTGAGCCACGCCATAAGCGGTTGATAGAATTAATTTTTATTGATCATCAGTATTTATCGCTCTTTTTGCTAGGGACTAGCAAAACGCTAGTTGGGGGGTGTGATTCGGAGTGAATATTACATATTTAACCCCCTTATTAGTCTTATTTTGTGCCCATATGATGCTTAATTTATCTCTAATACATTCGTATTTTTCTCATCATCATTTATTAGAGAAATTACTCTATTTGTGCACAAAACGTGAATTTGATTGTGTATTTCTGCATTTTTATATTTTTCATAGCAAGGTCTCGATCTCACGATTCCACCGACTATTTATTTGTATTTTTATGAGATCTGTGCTAATTACTGTGATTTATTGAATGCAGAATACCATTTAATTGGGGAAATACGCAAGGAATACGAAAATACGGTCAGCGGCCAATCACACGCGGACACGTGGCACAATCAGAGCCGTTACCGCTCCATCCGACGACACAGACGCTCGGGCGACGTGGAATTTCTTGGACCATTGGATACAGATCCAACGGATAGGAGCAACCCTGAAGGCGGATCGAAACGCTTCAGATCTTGGGACACGTGTCACGATCTCAGGGTTTTCCCGCTTCGATCGACGGCCGGGATTCACGGGCTGAAGCGCTGCGAAGAGGTCGACGCAGTTCGTTAGTCGCCGTTGGATTTCGATCCAACGGCTCTCATCCACGTTGTGGAAGCGGGCTGAACGCGATAAATGCGGGCGACGTGGGCGTTTAAGGACCGTCGGATGACGATCCAACGATCTTGATCGAATCGAAGCGACGAGCGAAGCTGAGGCGAAACGACGGATGACGTGGCCACTTTTACACCCTCGATTTGTGATCGGACGGCATGCATTAACCCCGAATCGAACGAAGAGAAGCTCAGGCGATTGGCGACGTGGCGATTTCTTAACCAAGCGATCTAAATCCAACGGCCTAGGTTCCTCTCCGAGTTGAACTCGGATTTGATTTGGATGCGGGCGCAGCGAGCAGCGGATCCGATAGATTGGACACGTGACGAAATCCTGGACGATCCCGCCTTCATCTAACGGCGGAGATCTTTCCGCGGTCTGCGGGTGGATATTTTTAAGCGGGTTTCGACCCGTTATACCCCCAAACCCGCAATGCTATTATATAAGCGTATTCCTAGGGTTTTGGGGGGTATTCTGGCGTATTTTGGGACTTTTGGAGCGGCTACTATGCGTATTTCTCCAGGAGAAAATTCTTAAAATTTCCAGAGACTATTCTTCCTATTCTCAGAGAGTTTTGGGTTCTAAAGAGGAGATTTGGTGATAATTTCTTGAACTTATACCCCGTATTTGGTGTATTTCTTTGTATTTTGCTTCCTAAACGATGTATTTTGCTATCAAATCTGATTTTTATTGCACCATGCGTGGCTAATCTCTTTGTGCTATGGTTGTGATGTAGTTAGGAGTATGTAGTTGCTAAATTTCATGTCTTTAGCCCTATTATCATGTTTAAATTGCTAGTAATGTTGATTTCTACAACGTATTTGATGGGTATTTGCTTATTGTCGGTATTGTTGATGTGTCCTATGGCTAGGCCCTGACAAGGCTAGCCAATTTATGTTCACTAATCTGAACTTATTATTGCTTTTATCGTTTAATGAAATCAATGTTGCTAGTGATGCGTATACGGCCAATTTGACTAGTTTTCATCATTTCATCTTCCGACGCCTTCGTGCCCTGACCGGACGAAGCGTTGAGTTATATAAAAGACATGATATTTCAGCGATTATTATCTCCTAATGAAATCACAACCGTAGCACATTCACTTCATACGTGTTGGAGTTGACGTAGTTAGGGTGTCGTAATTATTGGTTTCTATAACTTTTCGCCCTATCTTAATTGTATAATTCTTTGGCACGTTTTCATACGCTTGATCGCCATACTTTCCGATGTTCTCGTGCCCTGACCGGACGAGACGTTGAGTTATAGAAAAGGTATTGATATTCATTGATTGCACACACCCTAACGAAATCAAACCCAACACAAACTCCCCATACTTGTACCCCTACCAAAGTCACCGTAAATATCGTAAGATTTTCATTTCTTATTCCATACTCTTGATCTTATATCTTTGTGTTCGATAGGTGGTTGGTTATCATCGTATTATTACTCTTTTCAAATTGACGTTCGTAGTTTTGCAGGTCAGTTGTCCCGTGGATTCGATACCTGGACTCACCAGGATATTACTTGCACGATCTCCTGCGCTTGGGAGTAGTTCTCACAACATTTGAGACGAGGCATTCACCAATTCTCTTTGTGCCAGCAAAAAATGCATCTCTAGGGTATTTATATCATATGAGTCTTTTCTAGGGTAGAAGAGGTCGTTTTAAATCATGTCCATATGATTTAACTTCAAAACAGATCAACGGTCTAGATTAGAATTTGAATTCTCAGACGTTTTCGAATTTATGCACATCGGCACGCCCGTGCCGATATATGGCACGACCATGCGCAGTCTGTGTAACATGCTAATTTGCTTCAGCACAGCGGCACGACCGTGCAAGTGTTTGGCACGACCATGCATAGTCTGCATAACACGTTAATCTTCTTCACCATAATGGCATGGCCGTGCAAGTGTATGGCACGGACGTGCGCAGTCTGGGTACAATGCGGGGCTGCTCCTGTTGGCCATGTACGGCCGTGCAGGGTCTCGCACGGCCGTGCATACTTTGCAAAAAGTAGCTGGCTTCATTGTTGGATCCCACACGGCCTTGCAGGACCTCGCACGGCCGTGCACAGCTTGCGTAAAGCGAGTGATTCTCCTGATGGGTCTCACACGGCTTGCCATCCTTTGCACGACCGTGCCAACCCCCAGATCTCAAATTTGAAGCATTTTTCAACATATTCTATACTGCTTCAAATTTCCTCCAACAATCATGGCACACCTGAGCTCTCCACAATATCTCTACCCAAATACCAAACATCTCTACCTAGATCTATAATTTATGAAACTCTCATGACAACGTGAAATCATCAACCACTCACCATGTATAGATCAAGCTCAAGCAATGCCTAAGCTTGACTGTAGGAATAACCTTCGCGAGCATATTTGCAGGATTATGATCTGTCGAGACCTTCTCCAGTACTACCACCTTCTTCTCTTACTGTAGGAAAAAGTCTCGCACTTCTATATGCTTGGTCCTCAAACTGTGGACATAATGCTCTGCCAAGTGAATTGTGATCTCGCTATCACAATAAACCCTCGTCACTTCTTACGGAATACTCAAGTCTTTTAGCAGACTCCTCAAGTACTTGCCTTCCTTGATCGCTTCAACTGTAGCTATCAGTTTCACCTCCGTGGTTGATAATGCTATAATGGACTGAAGGACTGATCTCCAGGATACCACATTAGTTCTCAAAGTAAACATATATCCAGCCGTAGATCGCCTTCTATCTCTGTCACCTGCATAATTTGAATCACAACATCCAGATATCACTAACCAATCTCCATTGCCGTAACACAAGCCAACGTTGGCCGTTCCATTCAGATATCTTAATATCCATTTCACAGCCTACCAGTGTTCCTTTCCTTGGATTTACCATGTACCTGTTGACGATTCCAACTGCCTGGGCTAAGTTTGGGCGTGTAAAAACCATGGCATACATATCAGTCTTCCCATGGCACTGGCATAAGGGACTGTAGACATGTAGCGTGTCCCCTCGTAAGTTAAAAAATGGATTTTGACCCATATAGTCGGCTATCCATTTTGGATAGCGGCTATATTTTTTAGATAGTCGGCTATCCAAGTGCTAGTCGACAACTGTAGAAACCCGAGAGTTCTAGGCAAATTCTTAGGGCAAATAGTGGGCTATTTTCGAATATATGAGTTTTTCTACTTAAGAATACTTTAAAAATATCTATTAAAAATACTAATATAACATATTTAAATACATTTTAAAATTATTTTTCAAGTATATTTCTAAGTGCGTAGCTTCATGATATTGGCGTTAACATTCTAAGTTATTCAACTTATAACATGCACACTTTTTGAGCTCATTAATCTTGTTTTCTTAACTTGGGCCATCGAGTCTTGATCTTGAGTCTTTGATTGAGTCCTTACTTGCTCCATGCATTAACTCTAAAATTGACTTCACGATCATGGCTTCCAAGTTTGTCTTTTTTTTTTGAGCTTTTCCAGACTTTTGTTTCTTCATGGCTATAAAATAAATCGTCATTTTCTATACACACTTGAAGTAAATTGTTAGTACACATATCATTTGTGAACATCATCAAAATACCAGTGGGTTGGGTTTCAATATCGCAACAACACTAATGATATGCATAGATAAAAATTACCAAATATCTTACTATATATCATTTCGATCGAGATGTACAACAATTACAATAATTGTCTTGACGGCACACATTCCCAACACTTCTGGCATGCTAGCATAATGAGATATCATGAGATATTGTGATTCCAATATAGATGGTTGATCCAAAGTGCATAAGATACTAACAGTTTTTATTATTTTTCCGTTCCACTTGGATGTGTTGTTCTTACTTCTTAAAGAGACTGTAGTTCAATTTCTCATTACAAATGTGCTCAATAGTCGCACAATATGCAAGATATATGCTGGTTTATTCTGCTTTGGCCAAATGGTTTTAGTGAGGATGGTGGCCCACTTGGTTGGGTGGGGAATATGGTGCGAATTTGGTTGGTTGGACCTGATTGGAAACCCGATCTAAGCCGCACCCGCAAAGGCTGCAGATTCAGCCCAATATGAGCCGAATCGAACCTATATAGGAGGTTATGCTTCTTATTGGGATTAATATAAGCACCATCATGGTCAGCTGATAGGATTAGTTGGTGATTAAGTTACTTCTAGAGGCATATATAAAGGGGTCTAGTGCATCTTCTCCAAATGCATCAATTGGCACCACAAGCCTCAGATATCTATAGGACAGCCATCACAGTTTGATCAAGAGATTCCATAGCCAACTTGTGAAGGTGTGATGGAAAATGGACTGTGACTTCATCTACTGTTGAGTATTAGACCCACTCTCATCTTGATCCATGATGGGGTCCCAACTCGAGGGAATCATTACGTAGGAACCACATATGATTGCGCTTGTTCCGCTCGTGACGGGACTGCAGCCAGCAGCCGGAGGTCTCTTTCAGTCAAAGTTCCTCCAATTTTGGCTTAAGACATGGAATTGGAGCTCCCTGCAAGCAACCAACTTGCCCTTTGATTTTTCCCCATGTACGAACATTTATTAATGTTTTTCTCCTCGGTTAGAAGCACGGCAAAATAATTTAGCTTAGCACTCCTCTAAACATGTCCACACCCCCAAAATAATTAACAAGAAAGACGTCTAATTACGACATGTCGCTAATATCCCGTCTATAAAAGGGGGCCGTTTCTCTTCGCAAGGCAAATTAATCTTCTTCTTTTAATCTCTGCATTGGGTTTTCTTTAATCATGGCAAGATTCAGTGCATCTCCTCTGTACACTGCAGTCGCAGTCCTCGCTCTCATCCACTGCATGAAACTTTGCGAGGGATCGAGAGATGCTCCCACCCAAAGGCCCGAAGACACCGGATTCATCCGAACCGCCTGCAACGCCACGGCTTATCCAGCGCTCTGCTTCGCCTCCCTCTCCTCCTACGCCTCCGAAATCCAAACCAGCAACATGCAGCTCACCTCCACATCCCTGTCCCTCGCCTCGAACGCCACTCGGTCCGCTTACACGGCCATCAAGGCCATGTCAAGGGGCGGCGGCGGCATGAGCCCTCGCGTGGCCGCCGCACTCAGGGACTGCAAGGAAACCGTGGCAGACGCTGCAGACCAGCTCAAGCAGTCGGTGGCCGCCATCGCGCACCTCGGAGGAAGGGACATCGGATTTCAGCTGAACACCATTCAGACTTGGGTCAGCGCTGCGATCACCAACGACTGCACTTGTACGGATGGGTTCGACGAACGGGCGATGGACGGAGGAGTGAAGACGGCGGTCAGGAGGGCTGTGGTATACGCGGAGCAGCTGACGAGCAACGCCCTGGCTTTCATCAATCGCCTTGCTGCTGAATACTCTCCCTCCACTAGCAGTGCCGCCCCGTAAGCAGAGCTCATCTCAGTTGTTGAGCCCATCAGCTCTGTATAATACCATGTCCTTTTCAACTTGTGACTATACATATATACATACATATACTGTGTATCATTTGATAAATGAGAGATATCTCTTGTATAAATCGAGAAGTGTGAATGAGTGTGGTGCAAAAATCAAACATGTAAATAAGTGGCGTGATGAAGTGTGTGAGAATGGCGACCATGTAAATAAATGGCTTGAGGTTTTTTTAGAGAGATTTTTCTCAGTCAACTTGTGACCGGAACAAAGAATACCATCTAGTACAATTCTAAATGGACATCTCTAGTTTGTAATATCTATATTATGATGACGTACGTCAGCAATTTGCAAAAACATTAACTGCATGCTTAAGTTAGGTTAATTAGCTTGATGGATTGGCTTGCAATTGTAACCACTCTACTTAAGTTAAAAACCTCGACTCTCATTTCATCCACCCGTGGTTTTTTGATTGAATCACGTTTGTGGGGGAAACAAAAGGTGGATCCCACCTTACCCTCGCATCTTGCGGATGTGGAAATAAGGCGACGTGGATGCTTCTCATTCCTCGGAAAACAGAAAGTTCCCTCTCTTACCCCTACCACTCGCCCAAGGTCACCCGGTAATTCCTTTACAACACCCTGGGCAGTCTCGTTATTTACCTGAAACCCGAGGGGCTATGTTTATGTTTAGTAATTTCTCTTTATTCACTTTCTTTCTCATTTCTTAAAGTATTTAACTCTGATAAAACGAGCGAAATCAAGCGGGCCTCGTAGTTTCCTTTATCCTCAGAGAGAGAGAGGAAATGGCGGCAGAGGCTGTTAGGGTGAGTGCCACGTCAGCGCCGACCTGCGGTCTGCGGTGCCATCGGAGCCCCAGGGTTGCGCTCGCCTCCGGCAGAGTCCTCGGCGGTTCTAAACATTTTCTGACCTCGAGTCTCCGAAGAGCCTCATCCTCTTCTTCGGAAATATTCGGGAGTCTTCGGCTGAGGTTCGAATCCGTGGTCCCTCTTCTGCGCGCGCAAAATGGGCGGCTCTCTTGTAAGGCCATGGCAGCTCCCGAGGGTAACCTTCTCTTCTTTGTTGCTAATTCCGATAGTATTATGTTATCTAGTGGGTTCTTGATATGAATTGACAAAGTGCACTCGAGCTGTTTGTTTAAATGCTTGTGAGAGTGAAACCTCAATTTGTTTGAGTTTGAAGGGTTGAATAATTTGGCATTAAATGATTTTTGTGTAGAAGAGATTGATTTTAATTTATTTACATCTTTGCGGTTAGCTAGGGATAAGAATTCAGAAACTAGAAAATAAATATATAGCTGAATTTTATTAGGTTGAGATTTGGAGATTAATATTTGAATCTGTATTTTCATTTTGGCGTAATCTATTGAAAAACAAACATGATAGCTTGTACATGTCTCGATATGGTGAGGCCATGGCAATGCCTAAGAGTAAAATCCTTCCTTTCTTTTCCTTTTTTGGACTATCATTGCCTTTATTTTACCTTTAGTTACTCCTTTCTTTTTCATTATTATGGTCTTAATCCTCCTTTTTCATGGTGAGTTTTTATTGAAGTGGAGTATTAAATAGTATAAAATGGAAGGAAAAAAGGCACTCCTCTGTGCATTTTGATGATGGTGAGAGTGAAGTCTCAATTGTCTGAGTAATTCAATTGAATAATTTAATGCCAGTTATGCATGTGTGAGAAATTTATTTGAATATACTAAATTCTCTATGTTTACAAATGAATAAGATTGAGAGAAGAAGTAATTTATGTTAAAGTTAGCCCAAATTTGAGCCCAATAGAAATTTCCGGAAGGACAATAGTTGACCCTAAAATTTCTCAACTCTAGGACCTTCCAAGGCCTTCAATGAATCTAGAACCTTCCAAGTCCAAACAAAATATCTAATCTCTAGAAAGTTCCATTAAGGTCTATATATATGGAGTCATGCTTGCCTTCTTAGGGTGTGTGGGTGTGGGTGTTGTGTAGTGTGTTAAGAAGTGTGTTGTGAATGGTGTGGGTGTTGAGTAGTGTGTGTGTTGAGTGGTGTTGATGTAATTGATTGTGTGTGAGTTGAGAAGTGAAGGTGATGCATTTAAGTGTAGTTTGTAAGGGGGAGAAAGAGGAGTGGCGTAAGTGTGTTGTGTAATATTAGTTTTGCACTGTAACAAAAGCTATAGTTAGTATGCAATAATCTGGTGTCAGAGCCAATCACTTTGGGACTGGATTTCTGTAGGTGCAGGGATCCTCCGCTCAAGGAACAGGTGATTGTGCACAGTCAGGGACGGGACTGAAAAGCTAGTTGGTCCGGGACTAAGTCGACTTAGTATTGACTGGCTTCATACTGAGTCGCCATGGTGGAATTCAACTTTGTCATCATTATTAAAAATTAAATGAGCAGAATATAGCACCTGGAAGACATGCATTGAGTCCTACCTTGCTACTACACAGAAAATGAAAAACCAAGTCTGCTAAAGTCATGTTTGCGATCAAGACTACCATTGAAGAAGCAATGTTGGAGCACATCATGTATGCCACCACACCTAAACATGCTTAGGATAATTTGGCTACTCGATTTTCTCAGAAAAATAATGCTCGCCTCTAATTATTAGAAAATTAACTTATGTCACTAAATCAAGGGAATATGACAATAAGAGATTAGTTTACACTAGTAAAATCGATTTGTCGAGAGATTTCAAAGTTAGACACTAAATCCAATATCTTTAAGACAAAGATGGGAAGAAAGATAATTTATGGATTAAGGCTCGAGTGTACAAGTATTATTACAGTTACCTAACATTGCGTTACCACACTAACTTTGAAACAGTTAAAAAATATCTTAGCTGATCAGGAAGCTTTAGCCAAACAAATGGATGTGCATTCTGTGAAGCCAGAAGAGCAAGTCTTATTTAGCGGACGTTAGAATCAACGAGCAAGGAAGTCTATTAACCCAAAGTTTATTCAGAAAAATCAAAGGTGCAGTCAAAGAGGAGCTACCAGAAAGGAGGAGCATCCAAGGAATGCTACAACGAAGTGCCCTCTAGCCGTTATAAACGCAAAACTGACGAGTGCTTCAACTGCGGAAAGAAGGGACACTTTGTCAGAGACTGTTGATTCAAAAAGAGATTAGTCCAAGGAAATGTAAACATGACACCCACTCAAGAAGAAGAATGGAACATCCTAGCCACATGTACAACAGTTAATCTCGAAGTAGGAGCACTTTGCCATGATCCAGATGAGGATAATGAAGCACAGTAAGTAGATTCATGTGAAGAGCCAGTCGAAGATTCATGTGGGCCAAATGAAAAAAATTTGTGCAAGCTGAAACTAGATGAAGTAGCTTCATGCGAGGTAGATCCAAAAGAAGATGATACATCTAGGGAGGATTTTATTGAGCATGTGTTACGGGATGACGAACACGATGAAGTTGATTCATGTGGAAGTCTGATTAACGAAGCATGTCCTGGAGAACCAGATGAAGAACTAATCGTAGAAGAAGCAAATGAGGAACCAGTCAAGTAGGAATTAGAGTAAGAACCGGTGGAAGAAGAACCATACGAAGATGGTCAAAGTGAGGATCCTGAGGAGGATCCCTCTAAGGAAAAACATATTAGATGCTCTCCAGTTAACCGATCTTTCAACTGACTCAAAGATGAGCCATCCCAGCCTTACTCCAAAAAGATGAATATGCCATCCGTTACAACACCTGGACCAAAAGGATACATGAGCTGTCTGCCATTCAGAATCAATCATATAATAAAATTGTTCCTGAAAAGCTAGAAGTTGCAGGGAATACTGAAAGAAAAAGACGAAGCAGATGGAATATAGTGGACGAGGCCAAAGTGCTAACAGAAGCTAGTGGTAGCATGAATGCTGAAAAGGGGACGACTCAAGGATCCGAAAGGTCGAAAAAGAGGAAGACAAAGAAAAAGAAGAATAAGACGCGGTCCAACGACAATTCCTAGATTAGTACGGCAATTGCTCAAGAAATTTTACAAATGGAAGATCAGCTTTATTTTGAGACATCGTCTCAGAGTTGCTCAAATATGGGCTAAGGATGTGTGTTAAAGTTAGCCCAAATTGAGCCCAATAGAAATTTCCGAAAGGATAATAGTTGAGCCTAAAATACCTCAACTCTAGAACCTTTCAAGGCCTTCAACGAATCTAGAACGTTCCAAGTCCAAACAAAATATCTAGCGGTCAAACAAAATATCTAATCTCTAGACAGTTCCATTATGGTCTGTATATATGGAGGCATGCTTGCCTTCTTAGGGTGTGTGGTGAAGTGTTGTGTGTGTGTGTGTGGTGTTGTGTTGTATGTTAAGAAGTGTGTGTTGTGAATGTTGTGGGTGTTGAGAAGTGTGTGTGTTGTGTTGTGTTGTTAAGAAGTGTGTGTTGTGAATGTTGTGGGTGTTGAGAAGTGTGTGTGTTGAGTGGTGTTGATGTAATTGAGTGTGGGAGAGTTGAGAAGTGAAGGTGATGCAATTAAGTATAGTGTGTAAGTGTAGTGTGTAAGTGGAAGAAAGAGGACTGGTGTAAGTGTGTTGTGTAATATTAGTTCTGCACAGTAACAAAAGCTATAGTTAGTCTTCAACAATTTATATCTGTGTAAAATCGGAACATTGCAAATGGGATGTATAAGCCGATTCACTAGAATAATATTTACCTATTTATGCTTCCAACCCTCTAGTACATGTGTTCTTTAGACTGCATAATTAAGACTTTTAATTCACTCCCTGTTGGTTTATATCTGAATAAAATTTACTCTCCACCATTTTATGAACTTCTAACCACGATGTTGATTTCTCAGCTCAGAGAAGGTAGGAATCTGGTTTTTGTGTTATGTCTTACCAAGCTAATGTTTTCATAATGTTAAGCAAGACTATGCATTTACACCGCGCATGATTATCTTATAACTCTTGCTAAGAAATGAGCGTTTGGCAAGTTTTCGCCCTTGCACCCAGCTAAACTCGTTGCCAAACACTGCTTAGGTAGTATAGAAGAGGATTCATTGTGTTTTGTCCTACGGTAGCGGACATAATAGTAAAGTAAGTGATAGTTGTGTTCTATAACTAACTGATGATGTTGTTCATCTCGTTTTCATCTTGTTAGACTCTTATGGTGTATTACATCACCTCGACAATGAGTTTTAGGATTTGGTATGGTTTGAATTAGTAGAAGCTGTAGTCAGATGAACTGGCTTGTAGGCTCTGAACCTATAATTGTATAATGTCACAAAATTCGTAAATCATATTGGAGTCTTGGACCCAAACTTATTTATACATATTTGGCATGGGCATGACATGCAATGCAACGACACACTGATGCGGAGAATTTCGAAGTGTAGACATGAGACTGAAGTGTTTTCTTAGCATGTCTGGCAAGCTTTTGGGACAACACGCTTCATAGTAGAACTGTTAGATATACATATATTTAGACATATGTATACAGTAATTCTACTACCGTATGATCGATTAACTCTCACATCTTATATCCTGGCTGAAATCTTCCGAGAACATACCAAAATTGTGTGTAATTTTTTTAAGGCCATCTCAATGACGCTGACTAAACAGTTTAACCCCTTGGAGGATAACCCACCAGAGAATAAACCGATATTAATCTGTTTGGCATTAAGAATGAGTCCTGAAAACCAGGAAAGAAAAATTTTCTTTTTGAGTTGAAAGAGTAACCTTTCTAATGGAATAGGTTTTCTTTTGTGATTTATAGTCTAATTTTGAGAAATCATGGTAGATGGTTGTGAACTGAACAGATAAAGAACAGCCTGGAGCTCTCTTTGTTCAACTGTATATTCATCTATAAATGCTTTTTTTATGTTGCTGCTCATGACATTAATCTTCAGTCTTTGCTCTCTCTCTCTCTCTCTCTCTCTCTCTCTCTCTCTCTCTCTCTCTCTCTCTCTCTCTCTCAGAGAGAGAGAGAGAGAGAGAGAGAGAGAGAGAGAGAGAGAGAGAGAGAGAGAGAGAGAGAGAGACTGTGTGTGTAATTGGTATCATATGGCATGAGCATTTATATCATTTGGTGGCCCGAAATATCTACTATAAAAACACACACACACACTCACACACTCACTCAAAATAATAGGTGTCATATAACATATGAGCCCTTATATCATATGGCATCCCGACAATTCCACGCTTCAAATTTTTTTCAACGATCGGCACCGTTTATTTTGATCTTCACATTCTAAAACCAAATAGATTAAAGATCTAATAATGAAGTCAAAGCAATTTACTCATTGATCTTGTTGTTGGAAAATTAATGTATTCAGGAATATATCACTTTAAATGTGTTGGATGTGGCAATGGCAACATTTGATTGTGTTAGTTATGAAGGAAATAATATGTTGAACGAGAGACATGGGGGAAAATTAGTTGAACAAAGGAAGTGGCCATTAACAGAGCTGAATGGATAGAAAGGAAAATTGTAGTCACCCAAAAAATGGATTTAAGGATTTGTTGTTGCATTAATAATCTACAGCTAGCACAAAGAATGAAGAGGAAAAAGTAGATGTGTTTTTTATATGGACTACTTAACATGATTTACAGGGTTTTCCTTTAAAATTAAACTTTGCCTACCTTGAGATTTAAAAGCATTTCGAGTCCAGCTTGGTTTCCTGGCACGGTAGGGAAACCTCAATTAAATGTACAAAAGAAGAAGCAGAATTTAACAGTAATATACACTTTCAAGGTCAGTTCGAACCATAACTGGTAGGATTTACTGATTACACTTTATATGTTATAAAAAAGATGTTCAACTTTCATGTCCTATATGTGTTGTTATTTTTTGCAAATTTTTTTGCAAATTTTTTCTCTTATCAGATAATTTAGCGCTATCTCTGCATGCGTGGTGCATTTAAAGTACTTGAAAATTTCAGTAGAAATGTTTAATGTGTGTGGATGAATTCTGTAATAAGTTGGTGGTTTAAAGGGTATTAAATCGAATTCCAATCATTTGTTAAATTAACAGCTTCTATATCCTTAAAACCCAATGAAACCATCATGCTGTAATAATTTGATGGTTTGCTTGTTAAAAATAAATGTAAGCATTTAGTGCACTTCGTTGCATGAATGCTACTGGCAAGGGGTAAATAAGAATAGATGAAGAAAAAGGAAGATAAATGAAGAAGAATCAAAAATTCGTTTCCTTCAAAAGGAGACAACTATCACTGAGTTGGAAGGAAAACACACGTTATTCAGGAATCAGAAGCTGTTACCTTCTTATACAAAAATTCAAGAGTAGTTGCAAACATGACTTTACGCATTTAGGATTTTTTCATGGTTTTGCTTTGATACTTGCACATAGTGTTGCACCATTGCCATGTGCCCTGGACGGTCTAAGTTAGCCATGATTTATTACACCTTGCATACTCCAGCCTTGTCCAAACTTTCATAAGCATATGGAAACAATAGAGTATTAGATGATAGCAAACTTGATCTATTATTATAATGCTAACATTTTCTCTCTGTTCTCCAGAAGCAAAGCGGGCAATACCTCTGAAGGATTATCGCAATATAGGAATTATGGCTCACATAGATGCAGGAAAAACTACAACCACAGAGCGAATTCTGTACTACACAGGAAGGAATTACAAGATTGGTGAGGTGCATGAGGGGACAGCTACAATGGACTGGATGGAACAGGAGCAAGAGAGAGGCATTACTATAACCTCTGCAGCAACTACCACCTTTTGGAACAATCACAGAATTAACATCATTGATACTCCTGGTCATGTTGACTTCACACTTGAAGTGGAGCGAGCGCTCAGGGTTTTGGATGGTGCTATATGCTTGTTTGACAGTGTTGCGGGTGTGGAGCCACAGTCTGAAACTGTGTGGAGACAAGCTGATAAGTATGGAGTTCCTAGAGTATGTTTTGTTAATAAAATGGATCGGCTTGGGGCTAACTTTTTTAGAACAAGGGATATGATCGTCACAAACTTGGGTGCCAAACCTCTTGTGCTTCAATTGCCGATTGGTGCCGAAGACACCTTTAAAGGAGTAGTTGATCTTCTGAAAATGAAAGCTATTGTCTGGTCAGGGGAGGAACTTGGTGCAAAATTTGAATACCAAGATATACCAGAAGATCTCCAAGATCTGGCTCAGGACTATAGAACCCAGATGATTGAAACTGTCATTGAATTGGATGACAAAGTTATGGAAAATTATCTGGAAGGAATTGAACCTGATGAACAAACTCTGAAGAGCTTGATTAGGAAAGGTACAATAGATAACAGTTTCGTTCCAGTTCTTTGTGGCTCGGCTTTTAAAAACAAAGGTGTCCAAACATTGCTTGATGCCGTTGTTGATTACTTGCCTTCACCAGTTGACTTGCCGCCAATGAAGGGAACTGATGCTGACAATCCTGAAATTGACATTGAAAGGCTTCCCAGTGATGATGAACCATTTGCCGGGCTGGCTTTCAAGATTATGAATGATCCATATGTTGGATCTCTTACGTTTGTCAGAGTGTATTCAGGGAAGCTAGCAGCAGGTTCATATGTTCTCAATTCTAATAAAGACAAGAAAGAGAGAATTGGGAGACTTCTGGAGATGCATGCTAACAGCAGAGAAGATATAAAATTTGCCCTTACAGGTGACATTGTTGCCCTTGCTGGTCTAAAAGATACAATAACAGGGGAAACACTGTGTGATCCAGATAAACCTATTATACTTGAAAGAATGGACTTCCCAGATCCTGTTATTAAAGTTGCCATAGAACCCAAGACCAAGGCTGACGTTGATAAGATGGCAGTCGGGCTAATTAAACTTGCTCAAGAAGACCCATCTTTTCATTTCTCCAGAGACGAGGAGATCAATCAAACTGTTATTGAAGGTATGGGAGAGCTGCACCTTGAGATCATTGTTGATCGACTCAAGAGGGAATTCAAGGTTTGCATTTCAACTGATAAGCCTCTGATATTGTAGTCGTGATTAGTGTGGATATTCGTTCTTCCTGCTCTGTGAATTTCTAAACCAACCTAGAACTAGGTGCTATAGATTGATTCTTAGCCGAAACCAACTTGATTATATACAACTCAGATTCTGCTCTGAAATTCTATTAGTTCTTTACATGTAGTGATAGTTACCTGTCAATGAGGAGAACATTGCCAGAAAAGAATAAAAGATTTTACATGTTTCTAACAAGACAGTAAAAAGCGGAAACTCGATGTTTTACATCTTTTTTGTGACAGTTTTATGTACATAGTATCAAGCTTCAGGTCTCCCAGCCAAGCTTTTTTGTTCCTCTAACAGCATTTTCATGTATGTGTATGTCACTCCGTGCAACAGGTCGAAGCAAATGTTGGTGCACCTCAGGTGAACTATCGTGAGAGCATCTCCAAAGTCGCAGAAGTTCACTACATCCACAAGAAGCAATCGGGTGGTCAAGGACAGTTTGCTGACATCACAGTCAGGTTTGAGCCCTTGGAGCCAGGCAGCGGGTATGAATTCAAGAGCGAGATAAAGGGAGGAGCAGTGCCGAAAGAATACATTCCAGGAGTAATGAAAGGGCTGGAAGAATGCATGAGCAACGGTGTGCTTGCTGGCTACCCAGTGGTTGATGTCCGAGCTGCTTTAGTCGATGGAACCTATCACGATGTGGATTCTAGCGTCTTGGCATTTCAACTGGCGGCCAGGGGTGCTTTCAGGGAAGGCATGAGAAAGGCAGGCCCGAAACTGCTGGAGCCCATCATGAAGGTTGAAGTGGTGACCCCAGAAGAGCATTTGGGTGATGTCATTGGTGACCTGAACTCAAGAAGAGGCCAGATTAACAGTTTTGGTGATAAGCCTGGCGGTCTCAAGGTATGGTTTGAAAGATTTTTCCAATAACTAATGCTATTTTTGCCAGATAAAAATAATTTCTGTTTATCTCAGTTTGTTGTCTAAGGCATCATTAGCTCAATCATTCGTTTACTAATTAGCTAAAGCAAGAATGCTGAAGATCTCTTTTTCTCCCCCCGCAGAGAACTTTGATTGATGTATTAAATATCTGAATGATTAACCTTTCGAAAAGGCCAAATTTATAGTCACAACTTAACAAAGGCTTCTTCCTTGCTGATGCTCATAAACTGCAGGTAGTTGATGCTCTAGTCCCACTAGCGGAAATGTTCCAATATGTGAGCACTCTTCGTGGGATGACAAAAGGACGTGCTTCTTACACAATGCAGCTTGCCCAATTTGACGTCGTTCCACAGCACATCCAGAACCAGCTCGCATCAAAGGGCGAAGCAGTTGCAGCTTAGTTCGGTTGTATCCAAAACAGGATTGTCATAGGTAGGCAGGGGGTTTTTTTTTGTTGAACCAGCAATTCTTACATCCCTTCGAGTGTGAGGTCGAATATATTGGTTATACTGCTTCTTGTCTCTGAAAGAATGTAAAATACAATTTTGGGGTTTACCAGAGAATGCATCCTGTTTATTTGAGAGTTGGTGTTCTCAGCAACTTGGTGAACTAATTTGCACCTTGCAAATTTGTTTCCTCGAGTCTGTGGACTTCTTTTAGCCAATTCATTGCATGATGCAATGTAGTTCAGTGATTGCAATGGACGCGCAGTGTTGATGAAGATAGAGCCTTTATCTCCCGAGTTGGATTGCCTTATGTTGATCGTTAATCCAACGTGGGACTTATATGTAAAATAATTATGTAATGCGGGCTGTGAAATTAAGTTAAGCCCAATAAAATGATCTAATAAGTTATACGGTTAAATGTGGCTTTATTGTATTTGTTAGGGTGTGTGCCTAAATGTGGCTTTATTGTATTTGTTAGGGTGTGTGCCTTTAATGTGTAGAGACTTGTGAGCTTTCTGTTTTAATGATGGACTAAATCAAAAACCCAATAGGCATTAGGAATTTTGTCCATGTATAGCTGGTGACTCAGGGTCCCAGATTGCACGAACGAAGGGCCGTCTTTTCTGTATCTCATCGACAGATTAGAGCCGGAGAAAAACTAAACGGTTTATTTCTCTCGGAGATTCGTGTAGATCTGGAAGGCCGACCACGCCGATCCACAAATCATGGCGTTATGGATTATGCTTTCAGATTTAGTTTATTTCTCGTAGATCTAACATGACATATCTAGATTGTTTACCAGAGAATGCATCCTGTTTATTTGAGAGTTGGTGTTCTCAGCAACTTGGTGAACTAATTTGTACCTTGCAAATTTGTTATGGACAGTAGCCTGTAAACAGGACAGGCGCATTGTATTGCGTAGACCTTATACATTAACGAGAATTTTATGGGAATGAAGTTGGCCCTTTTTAGATACAACAGCTCCTTCCAAAGTTTTTGTGCCGAGGGAAGCTGAAGCCTTGGAGAGTTTCAGTAAGGCAACATATATTCCTCAGTTTCATTTCAACATAAACAATATGCGTCAAAATACACTGAACATGCCAAACTTTTCGAACATTATCCCAAAACAGTCCGCAGTTAAGCTCGCATAATTTTCAAGACTCGTGAGAGCAATCTTAAGATGCATGCCTCGTGGCAGAGATCACTAACCAGCTTGTCGAGGCAAAAGAATATAATGTATTCATATCTCTTGTTCTATGGAGCACCTGTAACCAAACATCCTCAATCTTTAATACTAACACCGAGATCCCTTGAATTACCTCAAAATTCTATTTTCAATAGGCCTAAATCGTAACTTACATTTTCTTAGTCAGTCAAGATCCAGACTGTTATTTTTAAGTGATCTCAATACTAATTGATACGATCATTTGGAGACGGCCCGAGAACGAGCGGCACAGGCTCACACGTGAAGCTGGAGGGCCACGCTTGAAGCTGGAGGCCCACAGAAGGAATTCGGCCCGACCGTCGAAGCCCTCACAAGGACCCGGAATCGGGTCGCCCACGACCGGAACGTGAGCCCCGTCGGTCCACGTCAGCGGGAGCTAACCGCTCCCCAGAGCACGCCAGCGAGCAATAGACCCCATGGCGTCCCGCTTGATTTTGTATACCCACTTGCAGCCGATGATGTTGGATGTAGAGGGGGGGACAACCAGATCCCAAGTCTGTTGACGGGTGCGGACATCGAATTCAGATTGCATTGCAGCGATCCAGTGGGGATGTTTGGAAGCTTCTGTGAAGGAGAGAGGTTCCTCGGATGTGATAGCAGCATGGAGATTAAGAGGTTGGCGAGGACGGAAAGTGCCAACCATAGAGCGGGTAGTCATGGGATGAGTGGGAAGAGGGGCAGGCAGATGAGAACTCGTTGGAGGTGGAGTTGGAGTTGGAGGATGTGTATCGGGGAGGTAGGCTGTAGGATGGGTTGTCGGTGTTTGATGGGCTATGAGATGTGGGAGAGGTTGCCTGGGAACAAGAGGAGTGAGATGGGGTGTATTGGGAGTAGGGGTAGCTATTTGGGAAGCGGATGCGGGAGAGAAAGGAGTGTCGGGGAAGGCATCGGGACAGGGATGTCTCGGAGAAGTCTCGGGACATGATGGTCCGGGAGGAGAGGGCTCAGGAGGACTCGTCTGGGGAGAGGAGGTCCCGGGAGGACTCATGCCTGGTTGGAAGTAGGGAAAATTTTGTTCTTCAAATTGAACATGCCGGGTGAGGTAGATGCGTCTGGTTTTTAGCTCCATGCATTTGTAGGCCTTCATATTGTCCGGATAACCAAGGAAGACGCATGGTTGAGATCGTGGCTCAAGTTTGTCACCCGCATAAGGTCGAAGGCAGGGAAAACAAAGACAACCAAATGTGCGCATCCACTTATAATCTGGGAGCCGATGATGTAGAATCTCAAGAGGAGACTTGTTCTGCTGAGTAGAGGATGGTAGACGGTTGATCAGATATACGGCCGTCTTTGCTGCATCTGGCCAATGTTGTTTGAGCATGGAAGCAGTTAGAAGTAAAGCAAGTGTTGTTTCGATTATATGTCGGTGTTTTCGTTCTGCGACACCATTTTGTTCCGGAGTGTATGGTGCAGATGATTGGTGTATGATACCAAGGCGATGAAATAGGGAAGAAAACTGGTTGTTGACAAACTCGCCCCCGCAGTCAGAACGAATTTTTTGATTTTGGTGTTGAACTGTCGTTCAGCCATGATTTGAAAAGACTGAAAAGCAGCAAACACATCGGATTTGTGATAAAGAGGATAGAGCCAAGTATATCGAGAGAAATCATCAATGAAAATAACATAGAATCTATATCCCTTTATCGATTGAATAGGAGCAGGGCCCCATACATCAGAATGAATTAAAGCAAGGGGAGTTTTGGATCTTGATTCAGACAGAGGGAATGGGAGTTTATGACTCTTGCTCATAGAGCAATGAGAACAAGACTTCAGGGGAGACAGCTTGACAGATAGACCGGAGGCGATCTTTGAGACAACAGGAGAAGCTGGATGACCAAGTCTGGTGTGCCAAAGATCACCCGAGGAAGAAGATGCAAAGAAGGAGACTGGTTCCGAATGAAGTGGATAGAGCCCATTTCTACTCGGTCCGTGGAGAAGAATTTGACCGGTGTCTATGTCCTGAACAATAAAACCAGTAGAGAAGAATTTAATGAAACAGTTGTTATCTTTGGTGAATTTGTAAACTGAGAGTAGGTTTTTGGAAAACTCAGGAGCATGGAGAATGTCAGGAAGAAGTAAAGGAGACCGAAGCGAGGGGATAGAAGAGGAGCCAATGTTGGCAATAGGAGCAGAAACCCCAGTACCAACAGTGATCCTTTTATTACCAGTGTAAGGAGTCGAGGACTCAAGATGTCCCGCAGTAGAAGTGATGTGGTCAGTGGCCCCAGTGTCAAGAAACCAGTTTGTCTCCGCAGAGGGAGTGCTTTGAGATACATGCTCTTCTGGTTTATGGACATGCTCATGAATCCAGAAGCAATCAAGTGTGTGATGATTTGGTTTCCCACATACTTGGCATGGAATAGGGCAACCAGTCGGATCGGTAGGGATACAACGCCTAGATCTCCCGGTTTGTGATGGGGATCTGCCTGGAGTAGGGAGTAATGGAGGGCGAGATTGACTCAAATGAGATGCCCCACGTCCACGACCGCCACGATTACTCGGGACATGTCCTGAGTAGGAGCGATACTGTCTTGAGCGGTTGTCCCGATGGCTGTAGTTGGTGAAGAGAGCAGAAGTGTTATCCGGAACGAGAGTTGTCCCGGAGGTTGGTAACGTCTCGGAAGATGGTGTGTGACGTTGCAACAGCATATTAGCTTCTTCAGCAATAAGGCTACTCCAAAGTTCTTCCACCGTGTATGGTATCCCGCGATTGCGAGCCATAACACGGAAGGAATTATAAGTAGAGGGAAGACCGTGAAGCGTCTGTCGGAGAACTTGTCGGGTGGTGACAGTATCGGGACCAGCCGTTTGTATTTGATCGTAAATTTTCTTTGCACGGTCCAAATAGGCTGTCATGGATTCGTTTTCCATGGTGAGGTTGTTGAGTTTGTCTTGGAGAAGTTCAATGTGACCTTCGGAAAGAATGGCGTAACGTTGCTCCAATTTCGTCCAGAGAATACGAGAGGACGTTACACCGAGAATAATACCAAGGGCGGAGGTGGTAAGGGTTGCTTGAAGACAAATACAGAGGTGCTGATCAGTGATCAACCACTCTTGAAAATTTGGATTTGGGATAGGAGGAAGAGGTTCAATGGTGGTGGAGCGAGGATCTGGTATAGTAGGAGAAGGGGAGGATAGAGTTCCGTCGACATACCCAAGGAAGCCATAAGCGTTGAGAATGCCGGTGACTTGAGACTTCCAGAGAATGTAGTTGGTGGAGTCAAGGCGAGTGGTAATGAGATTTGGAAATTTGGAGATGAGAAACTTAAGGTTGGGAGAGATCGGTTCCATTGGATACCGACGAAGGGGACGACCGGTTAGGGAGGATGCTCTGATACCATGAAGAAATATAGAAGAAGGAGATATACGATCGGAGAGAGAGATAAGAGAAACCGACAATATTTTCATTAGCCTCAATGGGTTTATATAGATTACATAGCGACTGTTGGAATGCCAATAGGTATGACTCTTGGGATATCAATGGGTGTCTCTTGGGTAATGAACGGTTGCATTCCTTGGGATGCCAACCGTTGTGTCTGTTGGGGAACCAATGCGTCCCTTGGGAAGAGGAGATGGTGTTATCTCTTTACACCCTTTGTGACCATTAAGGGGCCACATTAACCCACCTCCACGGCGCATGCTGGCGCCATGAAGGAGGCGGATCATGGGGGCGGAGAGTGGGGGACGTGGAGGGGGAGCGATGTGGGATGATCCCTATAAAGGGACTCGGAAGGCAACGGAGAAAGGGATCTCGCCATAGATACCAAGAGGCAGAGGTATTCTATTCAAAGACCTTGTTTTCCATTCTAAATTCCCTCCTCGGTCCGAGGACTCGCGTATTGGCCTCCCCGTGAGCCATACCGATCCCACCGGGCATTCCTCAGATCCGTTCTAACTTAGGCATCGGAGGGGACTTGGCCGGAACCAAGGTCCGACCCCCCTGAAGAGCTTCTTCATCCGTCCAGGTTAAGGAGACCCCACGGTATCGAGGCTACCCCTAAGCACCTCATCGACCGAGGCCGAGCGTTCCTGTCAGAGAGCCAACTCGCCCCCAACGAGGCCGCTCGTCCCTGACGAGCTCCTTCGTCCGTCCAGGTTAAGCAGACCACGCGGTGCCGAGGATACCCCTCAGCACCTCATCAACCGAGGTCAAATGCTCTCGTCAACGAGCCCACTCGCCCGCGACCCGTCCAGGCTACCCTTTGGAGGGTCGACGTAAGGATCCGAGCTACCGTCGTCGGGCAAATCATACACATGACGGAACCAAGGGGTCCCACGTGTCCCCTTGACCACGTTGACCCATCACCTAGCGGTCAACGATTCAGCGGTGAGAAAACACCCGTAAACATCTGGCGTCGTCTGTGGGAACGAACCAAAACCCATGTCAAACCACCGCTTCACCGAAATGGAACCGGTTTGCAACAGCACGGGGTGCATGCCCCCCATCCATGAGGAAGGAGACTATGTCCCGCCTGAGAACCAGCATAGCCACACCACTGGAGGGACCAGTGACTCGCGGTCGGTGACCCAAGAGCAGCTCCGCCTCTTCGCTCAGAAGACCAATGCCCACCTCTTGACACTGGCCGTGATAATTCAGCAGCTCGTACACAGCCCGTTCCACCTGGAAGAGGCTTCAGCGGCAGCCCCCGGTCAGAGATGGGTCCGCCGACCTTTACGCTCGGCCGTGGTCACCGACCACGGTGGCGAGGGTGCCAACCCCGAATGGCGATTCACCCTGCCAAACTTCGTCCTGATGCGATCCCTCACACCAACCTCACTCCGGGATGAGGCTAAGGGAGGGCCCGAACAGGCTGGAGATCTTGGCTACAGCCTCGTCTCGACGACCATGCTCAACTTACCGGTGGTCACCCGATCGTCGAGCCACCAGGGATCGATCCAATAGGAGTGAGAGTCCACGTCACGGGAGGCGAAGGAACCGGGAATACCGCCGGGAGAGGAGAAGCGCCCGCCGACCAACGCCCATCCCCGGCTCAGATGAGCTCCGAGCAAACTCCCCACGTGGTCCCGTCAGCTCTCCTCAGTAGCTCGACCTTCGTGTCGACACGGGGGGACGTCCGTGTAATGCCCTTCTAAGCTACTGCACAAGTACTAGAGGGGGGGTGAATAGTACTTTAAAATAATTAAGAAGATAATTCCTAATTATCTTGCAAACTCTACCAAACAATGCGGAAATGCGGAAATGTAAATGTTAGACAACAAAGAAGACAATCGCAAACAAGCAATATTACTGGGTTCGGATCTACCCAAGTCTCCCCGACTTGTTCCCGGTGATCCTACGTCCCAACCACCCGGATCCCCTCCGGATACTTGAGTTAGAAACTCTAACTCAAGATTTTGCACTATGAAGTACTTGTAGAAAACCTCTACCAAGTCAAATCATACACAAAAGAAATTGTGACTCCCACAACCCGGGATCACAAACAAACTCTCACAACCGAGAGTAAAACACTTACAATAATGAAGTAAATGAAATACGAAATTCTTACCGACAAAATCCTATGCCTTGAGTATAACTTACGATTTAGGGCAAAACGGATTTTGGGGAAGATGAAGAGGCACCAAACCCTAGCTCCAAGTAGATGACCAGCAATGGAGAGCTATGAGGTTGTTGGTGACCTAGAATCAAGCACTTGGCTTGGAAGGCTCACAATCAATGAATCTCTCTTTTGAAATAAGAGTGAGGGAGAGATTCTTGAATGGAAATGAATGAGCTTTAATAAGATTGAATGCTTTCTCTTTGATCTCTAAACTTCTCTTAAAATCAGCCTTGAGTGCAATGAATGCAGCACACCAAGTATTTATAGGTTAGAGAAAAGAGAGAGAGAAAATCGTTTCAATTAAAGCTCCAACGGTTCTATTCTGAACCAAACTAGTCGGTCAAAGAACAACCACCGACCGACTAGTTAAGCAACTAGTCGGTCGGTCAAATAGCATGAACTGACTAAGAGGTGAACAGTGAATAGATGAAGTTTCAGACTAACAGAACTAGTCGGTCCAAGAAGACTTGCCAACCGACTAGTTTCACAACTAGTCGGTCGGTGAGTGAACTTAGACCGACTAAGAGATAAAACAAATAGTCTGAGTTCAAATTGATTTAGTCGGTCCAAGAACAAATGTTGACCGACTAGTTCATCAACTAGTCGGTCGCCAAATGTACATAGACCGACTAACGATAAATAGTAACTTGGCATGTACAGGGAAAGCTCAACTAGTCGGTCTAAGAAGCATTACTGACCGACTAGTTCACAAACTAGTTGGTCGGTGAGTCAACGTAGACCGACTAACTGTAAACAGTAAAGATCTTAGAATTGAGAAGGCAAACTAGTCGGTCCAAGAAGCTTTGCCGACCGACTAGATCACCATCTAGTCGGTTGGTTCTTCTTCTTGAACCAACTAACATGCACAAGAAGTCGTGAATCGAAGCGCGATGCTTCGGGAAAGTTCGTATGAACTTATACTAAGATCCTAGCTCTAAGATAGGAGCGTTATGAAGATTAAAACGTAAGACCTACTCAAGGCTTAACATTCTACGGAACGAAGCTAAAAGACATTAAATAAACTTGACGAACCGTCTTCGAAAGCTTCGATCCGAATCTTCATGACTTCTAAAATGGTCCAAAAGCTTCAACGAATCTTTAGGCATACGATCACGTGCTTTGAGAAGTCTCGAGACGTCGCTTTGGATATTCATATGAATTTGGCGACGATCTCCATAACTGCGCTCACAAAGAGTTAGTTCACTATATATTTATGTTTGTTCATCATCCAAAACCAAATCCGGGGAGTCCAATATCCAACATTCTCCCCCTTTTTAGTGATGACAAACCAACATAAATAATAATAAAAAATAATGATTCAAATGAAATTTACTTACTCCCCCTGCATTGATGACACGTTAATTCCAAAATGAATAATAATAATACGCATCAAGCAGACGAGTAAAGTATAAAAAAATGAGAATCAAATATTGAAATTTAGGATTTGAAATCCATTTATATATCTTAACACCCCCTGAATCTAACATATCAAATTAGATTCTTGTAATAATGCTTTAAATTATCATTTAGCACATCGTCATTATTATATCTCTCCCCCTTTGGCATTAGCAAAAAGAGTGGGAGGAGATCAACGACAACAACAATGGCTTCAAATAAAAGCACGGGAGTCGTAGAATACGACCACGGTCTAAATGACACCAAAGGAACAGACGAATAAAATCAAAGCGTGTCAATGAGACCAAAGTCGAAAATTGATAAATAAAATCATCAAACCTCAAATTAATTTTACGAATTGAGTTATGGAATATACTCTCCAATATCAACATTCTTGGTTATTTTAGTGCATGGAAAACAATTCTATGTTTTCATAGAAATGAAATCTATTTAACCAAGTTATTATCGTCGAGTGACGAAATCAAACATCAGAGACATATAAAATATATAATGTGCACAAGAGAATAAAATGTCACCATCGATGTATATATATATATAAAGCATGAGTACATCAAAAGTATACACCGCCGACATACATAAACGATCCAACGATAGGGGCACAAAATATATCATATCACACAAGACATCGGAGTATCACAAAACATACATGCACCACTATCAAAACATCATCAAAATATCCAAAATACATCAAAATACATCATGACAAAATAAAAAAAACTCCACAACCACCATCTATCCTACCCAACACTCTCTCAACTAGATCTATCATCCAAAGTGCATCGGGCGAGTCCTCAGAGAAGCTCAGGAGGCAGCTGGAGGATCTGCAGCAACAGTAGGCTCTGCAGCAGGAGTGGTCACCGGATCAGCTGAAGTGTCCACGGGAGCGACGGTAGTGGCCTCGGGAGCACCAGTCGGAGTATCCATCGCAGGAACGGTGGCAACAGGTGTGCTCTCGGGATCACCAGCAGACGAAGCAGCAGCACCAGAAGTGCCCTCAGGGGCACGAGCAGCAACACAAACAAGCTCCTCGATCTCCTCCTCATCCAACTCCTCCTCGTCAGAAACTGACGGAGGGATCTCAATACCCAAACGAGAGGCGATACAAGCAAGTATCTCCTCAGTCTGAGCATAACGAGACTCCATACGTCTCACTGAACGTGCGAGCTCGTCAAGAGTGGTAGAGGAAGCAGGAGCAGCTGAGGCTGAAGCAGACGCTGAAGCAGAGGGGGTCGTCCTCTGAACATGACGAAGTGCCGCAAGAGACTTCTTGACGGCCGTCGCATTCAGAGGGGGACCCAGGGGACGCTCATCATCAGGGGGCAAAGGGACACGGAAGTGACAAAATACGAGTGTCAGAATGCACGAATATGGGATGAGCAGACTTCGTGGACTTCCGGATACACTCGAAAGAATCCATCTTATCGAGTATGATCCGAGCCCAGTTAATCTCGCTCCCCATGAAGATGGCGTAAATGAGCTTCAGGAATGGCTGGGAAGGTAAAGAAGAGGAGCCGTACTTAGGAAGTAAGCACGACTTCAGAATCAAGTTTAGGACCCAGCCATTTGGCTTGAAAGACTTCGAGGGGACGCCAATCATGGCGGGAGGGATCTCATGGAAAATCTCAGAAAGGATGACCTGGTCAAGGGAAGAGATGTCATCGACGGAGATATCGGAAGGGAGGAGGCCAGATGAAGAGCAACCAATCAACTCTCCTAAGATTTCTGCCGTGAGGACAATCAGTGTCCCCAAGACAGTCGTCTCAATAGAGTGGGTCTCGTCGTACTAACCCCGGACACGGTTGGCGTAGAAGAGTTTGACTAGGCGAGGGTATGGGTGTGGATTCGCCTTAGGGTCATATCGAAGATAATCGATAAGACCGGAAGACGACAGAAGATCAGCAAGGCCTGGGAAGTCTGAAAACTATATGAAATGCTCCAACAGCAGCGGACAGTGTTCGATACGGTTATATGCCGCGAGACACAACGGGTCGTCGCGACATAATGAGATATCGACACCGCCAGCTGGCATCGGAGCCTTTCCATTAGGCTGACATGTGGAAGTACGGAGTGGAGGAGTAGGTTCCCTATGGGTCTCGGTCTCCGAAATGTATTCCGTGTCGGAATCAGAAGGAGGTGTAGGGGCACGGAACGAAGCAGGAGAGACAGGTTGCTTCCTAGGTTTGGGTTGGGAACGGGGTTTCGCTATCGCCGTCCTCTTCTTCTTAAGAGGAGGCGACGACCACGACGGATGGGTGGTCTTCGAATGGCATTTGGGTTGCGAGGGTTCCCTAGGGGGTGACTCTACGGTCATAGGCGATGGATGTGAGGGATCGATCGGAATACGTGTTCTTGCCATCAGCGAGACAAGACACGACGCAATCAAAGGAGATAACCCTAAAGATCAACCCTAGCCGAAACCCTAGAAGATGGAATCGATATAAACCCTAACCCTAGGAGCTAAACCCTAACCCTAGAGAGCTAGACACAGCAAGGAGAGGGAGTACCTAGGTCGGAAGGAGGAGGGGGTTGATCGGCGGCCGGAGTTGGTCGGAAAGATGACCGGAAACGACGACGGGAGAGGAGGAAGTCAAAGGGTCACTGGGGGGGTTTTGAGCTGAGGAGGGGAATATCGATCGACTAGAACGAAAAGAAGTCGGTCGGGGGAGTATAAGTCGACAAGAAAGTCGAAAAGACAAGACAGTCCCGGAGCACTTAGTCGGTCAGAGTTCAAGCGCTGACCGACTAGATGACCATCTAGTCGGTCGGCCAATGAGTTTGAACCGACTAAGTGCAAACAGTAACTGAAACCAAAAAATCTGACAAGAATTAGTCGGTCTAAGCTCATTAACTGACCGACTAGAACTGAATCTAGTCGGTCGGCCAATGAACTTGGACCGACTAAGAGAGTCCAAAAATTTTAGAATGTGAAATTTTGATTTCTCTCCTAACCGCACTTGGACGAAACATCGAAATACTCTCATTAATCATTATACTACCCCATTAAACATCGAAAATCTGAAATTTGACGTTTACGAACAAATCGAGCGAAAATTCTGAAAATTCAACGAAAAATCCAGAAAATTCCAATAAATCTAGATGTGCAAATATAACGAAATTGAATAGCATGCAAGATTATTGAATAAAAATGAATCCTAAATCTCGGATTCACCCATAATCCCCAATTCTCGACGTAACCGCACAAAGGAGTCTTCCTTTAGGGGTTTCGTGAAAATATCGGCGATTTGCTTCTGGGTTTCAACGTACACTAATATGATGTCCTTTTTAGCAACATGATCATCTAAGAAATGGTGATGGACATCTATGTGTTTCGAACGGGAATGGTGTACCGGATTCTTAGAGAGACATATTGCACTTTGGTTGTCCACCATGATAGGACAAGTATCACAGTTTATACCAAAGTCTTTAAGTGTGTGTCCATCCAAAGAACCTGAGCACACGCGGCACCGGCGGCAATATATTCCGCCTTGGTGGTTGAAAGTGATACAGAATTCTGCTTCTTGGAAAACCAAGAGACAAGAGAATTTCCTATAAAATGTCAAGTGCCACTAGTACTTTTCCTGTCGGATTTACATCCCGCATAATCTGCGTCACTATATCAGATTAACTCATACGTGCTAGATTTTGGATAAAGTAATCCAAAATCAAGTGTGTAACTTAAATAACGGAAAATACGTTTTACCGCTACTAAGTGAGATTCCTTAGGTTGAGACTGACAACGAGCACATACACATACGGCAAACATAATATCGGGCCTACTTGCGGTAAGATAAAGTAAACTACCTATCATACCTCGATATAGAAGAATGTCTACATCTTTTCCGCCCACATCTTTATCAAGATGTGTAGTCGTGCTCATTGGAGTCTTCTTCCCGGAGGCATTCTCCATTCCAAATCGCTTTAGCAACTCCACCGTGTACTTCGTTTGGTGGATGAAGATTGCATCGTTCATTTGGCGAATTTGGAGACTTAAGAAATACTTGAGCTCACCCATGTGGCTCATCTCAAATTGATCCTTCATCACATTAGAAAACTCTTCGCAAAGAGCAAAGTTAGTAGCACCGAAAATGATATCATCAACATAAATTTGAACTAAAATTATATCATTATTCGAATACTTAACAAATAATGTGGAATCAACTTCTCCCATTTTAAAACCTAAATCCAAAAGAAAATTCTTTAAACGGTCATACCAAGCTCGAGGAGCTTGTCTCAAACCGTAAAGTGCTTTCTTAAGTTTGAAAACATGGTTTGGGAATTTTTCATTTATAAAACTCGGAGGTTGAGAAACATAAACTTCCTCAATAACATCTCCGTTTAAAAACGCACTTTTAACATCCATTTGAAATAGTTTAAAATCTTGGCATGCAAAAGATAACAATAATCTAATTGATTCTAATCTAGCTACCGGAGCAAAGGATTCTTCGAAATCAATACCTTTCTCTTGCCGATAGCCTTGAGCTACTAACCGAGCTTTGTTCCGGACGACGATTTGGTTTTCGTCGGTCTTGTTCTTGAAGATCCACTTTGTCCCTATGACGGTGTGGTTCTTCGAAGGCAATGGAACAAGCTCCCAAACCTCATCCTCTCGAATTGAATGAGTTCCTCTTCCATGGCAAGGATCCAAGCGCCATCTTCGCACGCTTCATTAATATTCTTTGGCTCAATCGAGGAGGCAAAGGCACAATGAGCGAAGTAGTTCACTTGCGATCTCGTCTTGACACTATCAAGGATATTACCAATGACTTGCTCATGAGGATGGTCACGAACGGTATGAAGCCGTTTGGGAATTCCCTGATCACTATGAACATTCTCAAATACTTCATTAGTCGGGTTAGTATCAATAGAATCAATAGAATTAGAATTACCAATTGAATCACATAAGACATCCATAGAGTCATCATCATTAGTAATTCTAGTTGGGACTAATCCTTCATTAAATGAGACATGAAGTGATTCCTCGATCGTTGAGGTTCGTTTGTTTTATATCCGGTAGGCTTTGCTACGGGAGGAATACCCAGCAAATATACCCTCATCGGATCTTGGATCGAATTTGTCCAAACTACCATACGTGTTTTTAATAAAACATTTTGAACTGAAAACACGAAAATGTTTAACTTGAGGCAACCTACCAAACAACAATTCATAACAAGTTTGTTTAGTGTCGGGCCTCAAAAGTATTCTATTAAACACATAGCAAGCGGTATGTACCGCTTCCGCCCAAAATTGATGGCCAAGTTGGCTATCATCAAGCATAGTACGAGCACATTCCACTAGCGTCCTATTCTTTCTCTCAACAACACCATTTTGAGGAGGTGCACGAGGGAATGAAAAGGTGTGTGTAATACCAACTTCATCACAAAACGTTGAGAAAGACTCATTCTCAAATTCTCCTCCATGATCACTACGAATAGTGACAATGGTGGTTCCAATGAGATTTTGTACTTTCTTAACAAAAATTGTGAAGTTTTCAAAGGCATCATTTTTATTACATAATGAAAATACCCAAGTAAACCTAGAAAAGTCATCAACGATGACAAGTCCATAACGTGCATTTCCTAATGATGCAACTCTAGTTGGCCCAAATAAATCTAGATGTAATAGCTCTAGTGGCCGCTTAGAAGAAATGCTTTTCTTAGGTTTAAAAGACGATTTTGGAAGCTTGCCTCGTTGACACGAGTCACAAAAGCTTTTCTTTTGAAAGACAAGCTTAGGGAAGCCTCTAATAGAATTTAACTTGGAAAGTTTAAATAGTGTTCCAAAGTTAACATGACCAAAACGTCGATGCCATAAGTGTTGTTCACTTGGGTTGGCAATAAGACATTGTTCATGTGATCTCGGAAGATCTAGGATATATATATCCTTATGGCGTGTGCTGGAAAATAATACATCATTAGTATTTTTATTCAAAATATGGCACATTCCTTTCGCAAAGCTAACTTTGTAACCTTTGTCACAAAGTTGGCTTATTGAAATAAGATTGTGGTTTAATCCTTTAACAAGGTAAACATCACTTATAAGGGGTTTAGAAGGATTACCCACTTTACCAACACCTATGATGGTTCCGCTCTCGTTACCTCCAAAGACTACCTGGTTTCCATTTGCAATGGGCACCACTCCGGAGAGCAATTGAGCGTCACCCGTCATGTGTTTTGAACACCCGCTATCAAGTATCCAATTATTCATGGAGCCAAATTTGGATTTGTTGCTCCTTTTCTTTCTCTTGAGTACCTAAAGATATAAAATATCGTATCATGGTACCCAAGGTCATTGGGTCCAAAAGGTTAGACCTTTGGAAGCCAAGTCCAATTGGACTTAGACTTCCCCACATAATTATCACTATGCACGACATTCAAAAAATAAGCATTCATGTAAACTTGTTTTTCATTCATGCTTGTGTTCTTTGGGCTCCAAAGAGTGAAGATTTTGGGAGCCCTCATCCTATTGGGTGCATGCATGCGTCGTTGATTTCTACGTGATGCATGTCGTGGATAGGCATAAGGAACATGATGAAATGGTGCATTATGAGAATTATTCATACGATGATGTGGGTGAACATATGCATGTGGGGGAACACGTGCGAGAGGGTGTCTCACATGGTGTGCACGTGCCCGTGGACGTGTAGCATAAAAATCATCATATGTGTGAGCCGGTGGAGTAGGACGTGTGTTCCTACGTGGCATGATATTGGTGTACATGTAGGCATGACCCTTCTTTGGAGGTCCACCCAAAGTGTGTTTCTTTCCAAATGAAGGTGTGTACGAGGTGGAAGCACCATTGGTAGATGAACTACCAATAGAGTGTTTGCTACTACTCGTTGAGTCACCAGAAGTTGGCCTAACAAAAGTAGTGGCCGATTTGGATGAACTTCCCATCGTATACCCCAAGCCAATATGGTGGTTGGACGGAAGTAAGTCATTTAGGATGTTATCCAAATGGTCCTTACCCTTATTGAATTTGTCAATTCGGCCTAATGTGCACTCATATTTCTCGATGAGAGAACGCATAGAAGCATCCAAAGTGGATACTTGCGATGTGAGCACATAAACACGAGATTTGAGATTTTCATTCTCAATACTCAAAGTCGAGTTTTGAGAAGTCAAATCCGCTATCTTGTGTTCCTCCGGATCCTCAATGCTAACATGTTCAAGTTGAGACTTGAGATTTACAATCTCATTTTTCAACTCTTCAACAACGGTGTCGTTGTTGGTGATGATAGTTTTAGGCGAGGTTTGGATGCTAGCTAAATCATCTTTTACCTTAGTATATCTATTTACTAATTTAGTGTATTTAGACCATAATTGCTCATTAGCATTTCTAAGGTCATCCATAGTTACCTCATCACCTTCGTTGACGCTATCATCGGAAGAGGAATCTTTATCTTGCTCCTCTCTAGCCATGAAGCACATGTGTGCTTGCTCCACTTGCTCGTCATCCGACTCTCCGCTAGAGGAATCCTCGGAGTCGGTGAAGGTCCCGACAAGCCCCTTTTTGTACCCTTTCTTGTACTTCTTGGACTTGTCGAACTTTGGCGCCTTCCACTTCTCGTTATGCTTGTTTTGAGGACACTCCGCTTTCATGTATCCTGGCTTGTTGCATTGAAAACACAAAGGAGAGGAGGCGTTAGAAGAATTAAACTTCGACTTGTTTTTGAAGTTACCTTTCCAGAAGAACCGGTTGAACTTCTTTGCCATGAGGGCCATGGACTCCAAGTCCAACTCGTCTTCCGAGTTTTCATCATCGGTCGATGTGGAAGTTGATGGAGCGGCCTTGAAAGCAATAGCCTTCTTCTTTGGCTCGTCTTGCTTTAGGTAGGACTTCATCTTGTCCTGCAACTTTATCTTACTATCTTTGCGTACCTCATATGACATTAAGGTACCCATTAGTTGAAAAACGGTATAAGTTTTCATGTCATTACCTTCCTCGATGGCGAAGGTACGTTTCTCCCAACAAGAAGGAAGTCCATCGATGATCTTCGAGACTTTCTCCTTTTGGGTGTAGGTCTTACCGAGAGCCTCCAACTCGTTTGTGATGTCGACGAAGCGAGCATAATACTCCTTCATCTTCTCACTGTGTATCATATGAAATAATTCGTAATATTTATTAACTACAACGAGTTTAGAGTCTCTTACCCTACTCGTTCCTTCATGCAATATGAGGAGGGAGTTCCATATTTGATATGCACTCTTACATGTGCATATCTTATTGAAGTCCTCGGGCTCCAAAGCGCATTGCAAGGCGTTCACTGCCTTGGCATTACTTACCTCCGCGGCGACCTCCGCGGTAGTCCACTTCTCGAAATCTTCTTCGGCGGGCTCGACATACTCCTTCATCGTGGCCCTCCATAATGAAGCACTCCGAAGGAAAGTTTCCATCCGACATTTCTAGTACCCGTAGTTGGTACCGTTGAAGAAGGGAGGCCTCGTCGAGGAGTGTCCTTCCATCGCCGAAGACGCTCCTTCACGGTTCCTGAAGGTGCTATAGTCGGAAGGTGGACGCACGGTCTTATTGTCGTTGGCAGACATAGCTATAGACTTGGCTCTGATACCAAATGTAATGCCCTGCTAAGCTACTGCACAAGTACTAGAGGGGGGTGAATAGTACTTTAAAATAATTAAGAAGATAATTCCTAATTATCTTGCAAACTCTACCAAACAATACGGAAATGCGGAAATGTAAATGTTAGACAACAAAGAAGACAATCGCAAACAAGCAATATTACTGGGTTCGGATCCACCCAAGTCTCCCCGACTTGTTCCCGGTGATCCTATGTCTCAACCACCCGGATCCCCTCCGGATACTTGAGTTAGAAACCCTAACACAAGATTTTGCACTATGAAGTACTTGTAGAAAACCTCTACCAAGTCAAATCATACACAAAGGAAATTGTGACTCCCACAACCCGAGATCACAAACAAACTCTCACAACCGAGAGTAAAACACTTACAATAATGAAGTAAATGAAATACGAAATTCTTACCGACAAAATCCTATGCCTTGAGTATAACTTACGATTTAGGGCAAAACAGATTTTGGGGAAGATGAAGAGGCACCAAACCCTAGCTCCAAGTAGATGACCAGCAATGGAGAGCTATGAGGTTGTTGGTGACCTAGAATCAAGCACTTGGCTTGGAAGGCTCACAATCAATGAATCTCTCTTTTGAAATAAGAGTGAGGGAGAGATTCTTGAATGGAAACGAATGAGCTTTAATGAGATTGAATGCTTTCTCTTTGATCTCTAAACTTCTCATAAAATCAGCCTTGAGTGCAATGAATGCAGCACACCAAGTATTTATAGGTTAGAGGAAAGAGAGAGAGAAAATCGTTTCAATTAAAGCTCCAACGGCTTTATTCTGAACTAAACTAGTCGGTCAAAGAACAACCACCGACCGACTAGTTCAGCAACTAGTCGGTCGGTCAAACAGCATGAACCGACTAAGAGGTGAACAGTAAATAGATGAAGTTTCAGACTAATAGAACTAGTCGGTCCAAGAAGACTTGCCAACCGACTAGTTTCACAACTAGTCGGTCGGTGAGTGAAATTAGACCGACTAAGAGATAAAACAAATAGTCTGAGTTCAAATTGATTTAGTCGGTCCAAGAACAAATGTTGACCGACTAGTTCATCAACTAGTCGGTCGCCAAATGTACATAGACCGACTAACGATAAACAGTAACTTGGCATGTACAGGGAAAGCTCAACTAGTCGGTCTAAGAAGCATTACTGACCGACTAGTTCACAAACTAGTCGGTCGGTGAGTCAACGTAGACCGACTAACTGTAAACAGTAAAGAGCTTAGAATTGAGAAGGCAAACTAGTCGGTCCAAGAAGCTTTGCGGCCGACTAGATCACCATCTAGTCGGTTGGTTCTTCTTCTTGAACCAACTAACATGCACAAGAAATCGCGAATCGAAGCGCGATGCTTCGGGAAAGTTCGTATGGACTTCTACTAAGATCCTAGCTCTAAGATAGGAGCGTTATGAAGATTAAAATGTAAGACCTACTCAAGGCTTAACATTCTACGGAACGAAGCTAAAAGACAATAAATAAACTTGACGAACCGTCTTCGAAAGCTTCGATCCGAATCTTCATGACTTCTAAAATGGTTCAAAAGCTTCAACGAAGCTTTAGGCATACGATCACGTGCTTTGAGAAGTCTCGAGACGTCGCTTTGGATGTTCATATGAATTTGGTGACGATCTCCATAACTGCGCTCACAAAGAGTTAGTTCACGATATATTTATGTTTGTTCATCATCCAAAACCAAATCCAGGGAGTCCAATATCCAACAGTCCGGGGGGCTCCAGGAACGACCGTTTCCCGTTATCCAGGAGTATTACCAAGCACAGGTGTCCTCCAGATTTAAGGTGCCGACTTTAGAAAAGTACGACAGCACGAGAGACCCGTAAGACCATGTGATGGATTATGAGGGGGGTCATGGCATTCCAAGGAGCCGATGACGCCCTGCTCTGCCGATGTTTCTACTCCACCCTCCGGAAATCCGCCCGGAGTTGGTACCACAGCATCCCCGACCGTTCCATCGACAAATTCGAAGACCTCTCCCAAAAATTCTACAAGCAGTTTATGGCCGGACGTCAGGTAAAACCGGACTCAGAGCTTCTGTTCAATGTGGTGCAGGGGCTCGGGGAATCCATGAGAAACTACATGCGTTGCTTTAATATGGAGAGACTGAATGTGGAAAGCTATCCCGAGCTGGTCGTGAAAACGGCCCTGAAGAAATGGCTCTGTCACAGGGGCCTGAAGAAGTCGCTACACAATGAGCCCCCGAAGGACCTCGCCGAGGTGATAGCCTGGGTGGAGCACTACATGCTGAGGGAGGAAGCGTTGGCCGTAGAGGACGGGTGTCACCCAACAAGGGTCAGACGGGGCTCCAAGCGAGACGAAAGCAAACACCACGAGCCTGACAAATCCTGGTGGGAGAAAAGGGCCAAGGGAAATCCATGCAAGGAGGAGGCACGACCCCTCGGCTGAACGCTACTTCTGACGTCGTCCTTGCACAGGCTCAGAAAGAGGGACGCTTTGGCGGTCCACCCCCGAAAATGAAGAGAGGCAGAAGGGACGAGGAGAAATACTGCAAGTACCACAAGGACATCGGCCATAACACCAACGATTGCTAGCACTTGAAGAAGGATATAGAGAAATTGTTCAGCCGTGGCCACCTAAAGAATTTTGTCGATGATCCTACAGCAACCCCCGGAGAATGGACGTCCAGACAGATGGACAAAGGAAAGAAGGTGAATGTCGTCCAGACCGCTATGCACGTGATCGAGTGAGGGGACGGGACAATCAGCCGTAGCCTTACCCCCAGGCGAGACTAGCTTGCCTTTATCTTCCCCGTTTTATTTTCCTCCAAATGTACTCCCGGACCCCAAAAAAATGAAATGGTAATCCGCGTTAGTACAATTCTACTCCTTCTCGCCGTATCCAGCTCGGTCACAAAGCAGGAAGGGAACTCCCCCGGTGGACCTATCATGATGGTCGGCGGTAAGGCTGGGGGTAACTCCCCCAGCGGGTCAATCGTAAGGCTGGGGCAACTCCCCTAGCGGACCGATCGCATGGGCAGCGGGCCGATCCCACTGGTCGACCGTAAGGCTGTGGACAACTCCCCCAGCGGGCCGATCACACGGGTCGACCGTAAGGCTGGGGCAACTCCCCCAGCAGGCAGATCACACGGGTCGACCGTAAGGCTGGGAAAAACTCTCCCAGCAGGCCGAACTATCGATCTACCGTAAGCCTGGGGGTATCTCCCCCAGCATGTGGATCGACCTGACCATCCGTAAGGCTGGGGCAACTCCTCCAACAGGCCGGTCCATCGGTTGACCGTAAGCATAAGGGTAGCTCCTCCAGCTGGCCAGCCGACCCGATCGACCGTAAGGCTGGGGCAACTCCCCCAGCAGGTCGATCACCTGATCGACCGTAAGGCTAGGGCAACTCCCCCAGTAGCCGATCACCCGATCGATCGTAAGGCTGAGGGCAACTCCCCCAGCGGGCTGATCCCTCGATCTACCGTAAGCCTGTGGGGTAGCTTCCCCAGCAAGTAGACCGACCCGACCGTCCGTAAGGCTGGGGGCAGCTCCCCCAGCAAGCCAAAACTTCAGTTGGCCGCAAGCCTGGGGATAGCCCCCCAGCGGACCAACCGAACCGATTGGCCATAAGGCTGGGGTAGCTCCCCCCAGCGGGCTGATCACCCGACCGCCTATAAGATCGGAGATGAGTCCTCCTGCGAGGCGATCACCAACTCAACCTGAGGATTGAGGACGATGGCAAGCCTTCGGCGGACCTAACGGCTGGTCGGTCGGGAACACTTCCCAGGCACGAGCTCTCCAGGTGAATCGACGTGGCGTCCCCGGGATCATTCGCCCCATCCATTGGGTGATAAGGGGTCAGCAACGGATCGCCTTTGGGGAAGGATCAGGCTGGAGAACGCGGGCCTTAAAGGGCCAGCCTCCTAGTCAACCCAAACATTACTGACGACCACAGGACCAAAGGCCTTCCCCCTGCCGTGAAACAGCTCAATCAGTGGAAGAAAAACCCGCCGCAGACCTAATCGATAGCCAACCCCGGATAATGAGGGGTGAGAGCAACAGAGGGAGACAACCCAGAAAACGATTAACGGAAATAAAAAATGAGCTCGACATAAAGAACTCAAACAACAAAAGGAAAGGTACAAAAGCCCACAAAACAAATCTTATTGCCTTCAAAAATTGTTCCTTGTTACAGGGCAGGGGCGCACAAGTATGGAGAAAAGTCGTCTATGACGCCGGGGCCTGGGAGGAGGCGTCACCTGGAGCCTCGCCCTATTCGGATTGAGGAGGCTCCTCGAGACCTGGTGGGGGACGGGACAGCGCATGTCGGACATGCTTCTCGAACCTCTCGAAAGAGTCCCGGAAGGCTCTCACGATCCGGGGGGCCAAGAGGTCCTCATAGGAATCGAAGGCCTCCTTGAGGGCATCATCCATCCTCGGTCTCAGGACCCCCTCGTAACCTCTCTTCACCTCCTCGACAAGCCGGGTGGGGTGCGCTTGTCACAGGGCTCCCGGCTCGGCCCAGAGCTCGTCCCTCTCCCGGCGGGATGCCTCATCTGCCTATTAGGCAGACCTATGAGCGTCGGCCAGGGTGCCCTTCAGGTCCACCACCTCAGAGGTGAGCTCGTCAACCCGGCGCCGCAGCTGGCTGGCCTCCATGCGGGATTCCTCGGCCGCCACCTCGGCCGCCCCCGCCCTCAGGCGCTCCCATGCCAATGACTCCTCGAGACTGGTTGCATGGGCTTCGTGACACTGTACCTTGTTGGATATGGAAGACGTTTGTACACCCTTGTGGGGGATGTACGAGGGAATACGGACCTCGAACGTTGCGTACACGAAGTCGTGTGCAAAGGGAATCTGTTCCCTTGCGGAGAGGATCTCTGGATGAGTAGGAAAGTCGCATTATATATGCATAAGTGTATGCGACTTATGGCTAATAAAGGGGGAATATCTTAAGCTTATATTGTACCATGCATATGGTACAACTTAAGCTTATAATGTGCCATGTATCATGGTACACCTTAGTTAAATTGTTCCAAAGGAACAATTTACCCTAACATAACTACCTTGGGGGCTATAAATAAGACCCAAGGGTAAGCCATTTCTTACACTTTTTGCATGGCATTCTTGCATGCATTTTCATCCTAGCGAAGCTCTGCCGAAATGCTTCCTCTCTTTCTTTATCCAAGTTCTTAATCTAAAGTAGAGATTTAGATTGTGGATTTAGTAGCCTTACTCCGTTCGTGAGAAGACTCGATCCGTCGTGGCGAATCCGAAGGCGAAGTTCGTAGACTACCGTGCCGCATACGCAAGCGTAAGTCTAAACTTCATATTATCGATCCTAACTCTGTTTTGGCAGGATCCTTCATACCTCCACGGCCATCACGGTGGCATGCAAAACAAAAGTAAGTAAGGGATACCACGAGGCAGGGTCAGACGCGAAAGAAAGACCTACCTGCTTGTGTTGCCAGACCAGAGAGTCCGCCAGTCGATCAGAGCGAGTCCTCTCCAAGAGAGAACGGTCCCTCAGGAGGACAGAGCTCCATGCCAACTGAGTGGCCACGCCTCGGTCGACAAAGACCGACTCCCCATGCACGACCTCGGGGCCAGCCTCGAGCACCAGCAGGGTTCCACCCGTGCCAGCCAGAGAGGGCTCGGCCAGACCGACAGGGGCGGCCACTTCTGACAGCAGGAGGGTCGTGCTCGAGACGATCGAAATCTCGGGGACCGCAGGAGGGCGGACCTCCATGGTCTTCTTCTTCGTCTTCTTCTTCTCCTCGGGCCCCCGGACTCTGGAGGGGGGGTGCTTCTGCTTCATATTATCGATCCTAACTCTGTTTTGGCAGGATCCTTCATTGTTATCAGAGCCATAAGGGTTCGCCCCGGTCAAACCGCCGCCCCGTCGAAACTATGAACGAGTCGTTGTCTTTTTCACGAATGGGTCTCCTACCATTACGGATATGGTAGGAACGCTTCGTGACGGAGAGAACGCAGCGGTTGTTCTTTTCACGTTAGGGTCTCCTATCATTACGGATATGGTAGGAACTCTCCGTGACGGGAAGAACCGACCGTTCACGTAGTATGTTATTCATTTTTGGCACACGGCCATTAGGAAATAACTAATTTCTCGACGAACGGGTGCTTCATCGACGAACGGGTGCTTCATCGAGGAAGATGATGGTAGTTATTTCCATCGGGTAAGATGAAATTTGGTGCATGTGCACCATGGCCAAATGGGCTATGAAGGCCATGCACCCCCCCCCCCCTCCACTTGCGGAGGGGGTTGGCTACGGCCAATAACCACCGGCGACCACCCCATCAAGGGGGAGGAGTGCATGCGGCCACCCCATGAAAGGGGGGAGACCGGCCATGGCTAAAGGGCCATGGCCGGTCAAGGCCAATAGGCCAACGGCCAGGGCCAGGGAGCCCTGGCCGCGGCCTGGCCAGGCCAGGCCAGGGCCTGGCTGCCCTGGCCGGGGCCAGGGCAGGAGCCCTGGCCCCGGCCAGGGGACTGGCCGCCCTGGCAGAGGCCAGGGCAGTGCCCTGGCCTCAGGCCAGGGCAGGGGCCCTGGCCCCGGCCAGGGGCCAGGCCACCCTGGCAGGGGCCAGGGCAGCGCCCTGGCCTCAGGCCAGGGCCTGGCCGCCCTGGCCGAGGCCAGGGCCTGGCCGCCCCGGCCCTGGCAGAGGCCAGGGCCTGGCCGCTGCCAGTGCCACGGTCGGCCCTGGCAGTGGTTGTTCTTTGGCCAATGGCCGGTCTGATCGGCACTGGCCGAGAGTGATGAAGACCAATAATTGGTCGACCAATTTGGTCGTTTTGGTCGACCAATCAGACAGAAGGTCTTGGTCGATCGCGAACTTACCGAATGACCCATACGGGGTGACAAAAGGCCTTGGTCAAACTCGAATATGCCGATTAAGTCCATACGGGGCTAACCACAGTGCCGTCTAGCCCATACGGGGCTAACATTTTAATGAAGTTTTGTCTAAAGGCTCTACTCCTTGAAGATTAGCCTTAGTGCTCTACTTCATGCGAGATTAGCCGTAGTGCTCTACTCCTTGAAGATTAGCCGTAATGCTCTACTTCATGCGAGATTAGCCATATCATTGTGCTCTACTCTACGGAGATTAGCCAATGTACTTATGACGTTGTGCTCTACTCTACGGAGATTAGCCAATGTATTTCAAATTTTTTTGAAAAAGGTGTTTTCAAATAGGTTATGTCCCGTCCTTAAACCGGGATAGCGCAATTTAGAATTCCAAGTCCTACCACGATCCGGCCATGGTTATCTAACCCATGGGTGTGTAGAACAGGTCTCGTGGCTTGGCAATTGTTGCGTTAAAATTCTTTGCGCAAACTCTCACCTATTCCATTTTGAAAGATATGTTTTTTAAAATTGATTTTCCGCTGCGAAGTACTATAAGAGTACGATTGTTTGATAAGTGATGGGGGAATATTGAAGGATGTTCTAGATGGTGATTGGAATCATAGAGACCTTTCCGATTCTAGAACAACATCTTCAATATTTTTCGAAAGTAACTTATCAAATACAATATAATTCCAAGTGGGATTTGAATTTTTAGAACTATCCAAATGGGATATTCTATTATCATTTCAAGTGGGAGTTATATTTTAAGAAATTTTATGCAATGTTTTGATCAAACCTTCGTTTTTGTGTCTTTTGCAGCATTTTAAAAGTAAAATGTCTTCCGCTTCAAAGAATATCGTCGCTGAGTTAAACAAAGGTGAAAAACTCAACGGCGATAATTACAAACTTTGGTCCATCAAGATACAATACGTTCTAGAGGAGCAAGAAGTGCTCGAAACTCTAAAGAACGTTATGATTGAACCCGAGTTGGGCACTACGGCTCAACACCGACGAGACAAGGAAGCTTTTGATGCTTGGTCTCGGAAGAACAAGATAGCACGCATTACGTTATTAAGCAGTATGGCTGATGACATAATGCGCATCTTCCGAGAACATGACCTAGCCATGGACATATGGTCCAAGCTAGAGGAGAAGTTCGGTGGCACATCGGTGTCCAAACTTCGCTCCTTAACTATAAAGTTCGATTCATATAAGAAACGTCCAGATCATTCCATGGGGAAACATCTGCGACATATGGCGAACTTTATCTCGGAGTTAAAGGATGCAGGTCATGTGCTCACAAATGAGCAACAAATCCAAGCAGTCATACGTTCCCTACCAAATGGGTGGGATCAGATGAAGATGCATCTCACTCATAATGAGAGCATCAAGACCTTCAACGATGTTTCCAAGCACCTCGAATTAGAGGAAGAGCGGCTTGCGGCTGCCAAGCCAAGTGCAGAAGTGCACATGGTTGCTAGTTCCTCACACGGGGGAAAGAAACGTAAAGACCGTTCGAAGTCTTCTAATGAATGTAATAAGCAACCTGAGTCTACCAAGGAACCCAAACATAAGGGTGGGCACAAGAAATGGCACAAGAAGAAAGACTTGAAAAGGATCAAGTGCTTCAAGTGCAACAAGCTCGGTCACTATGCTCGTTCGTGTACGAGTGGAAGTGACGAGGTAACTTGTAATACTAGTTACATATGTGTTTCTAGTCCACTATTTCTTGTGGAATCTAATCCATTTTTGGATAATTGATTCAGGTGCCACCGACCACATAGCAAAGGACAGACGGTCCTTCGTGGAGTATCACCGGATACCCCAAGGAATGAAGTGGATCAATGTAGGAAACAACACACGTGTTGAAGTGAAAGGCGTTGGGACTCGCAAGCTAGTCTTGGACAACGGCCGCACTTTCCTACTTCATGATGTTCTCTTCATTCCATATATTCAAAGGAATATTATAACTGTGGTCAATTTAATGGGTCTTGGTTATAGCTGGTTCCTTCATGATTGTAATATGGACCTATTTTGTAATAATAATTCCTTTATTGGTTCTGGGTTATGTATTTAAAGGATTCATTGTAATAAGTACAATGTATGATTTCTCATTTCCTTGTGACAAATTCTTTGACTAATGAGTCTAATATAATTTGTTGGCACACAAGGCTTGGTCATATTGGACCAACGCGTATGGATAGATTAACCAAACATGGCCTTCTATCCAATGTTTCAAAGGTTGAAATGTCGACCTGTGAACATTGCCTTGTGGGGAAATCTTGTCGCAAGCCGTTTGGAACCGGCACAAGGGCCGAGGTTCCATTACAGCTTATCCATTCGGACATATGTGGTCCGATAAATGTCTAGACAAGACGCGGAAAGTCCTATTTCATCACTTTTATTGATGATTTCACCCGATTCGGACATATCTATTTTGATATCCCACAAAAGTGAAGCTTTGGCTTGCTTTAAAAACTATATGAGTTTAGTGGTGAATCAATTAGATCGCAAAATTAAGATCTTGCGAACCGATCGGGGCGGTGAATATCAATCAACAAGTTTTAAGGAACTTTGTGATGACAAAGGCATAGTACATCAGGTAACTATGCCTTATACTCCTCAACAAAACGGTGTTGCATAAAGGAGAAATAGGATTTTTAATGGAAATGGTCCGTTCAATAATGGCTCAAGCTAACTTGCCAATCACCTTTTGGGGTGATGCATTATTGACGGCCGTTTTCATTGTAAACCGCGTACCCTCGAAATCAGTTAGCTCCACTCCTTATGAGTTGTGGAACCAAAGGTCTCCTGACTTAAACATTTTTGAAACCTTGAGTTTGTGCATTCAACGCACATATTTCCTCCCATAAGTATGGCAAACTTGGGCCAAGGGGAAGGAAACGTATCTTTATACGATACGCAGAAAACTCCAAAGGTTATGTTTTTGTTAGTCAAGAAGACAATGGTGGGCTAATTGAGTTTGAGTCGAGGGATGTCACTTTCTTGGAAAACGAGTTTTCCAAGACAGGGCGAGATAAGTCAGGACTTATCTCTATTTGAGATTTATGATCAAGAAGGATTACCTCATTTGAGTGGGAGAATTCTTGGTGAAAACGAAAATACTTTTCAACCTTCACCAATGGATTATACGAATGACGATTATCATATTCCATACGGGAATAATGATCCAAGTGGGAGCAATTCTAACGACATTTCAAGTGGGAGTGATATTAGAATTGATCTAAATTCGAGTCAACAAGGACTTGAAGAATCTCAAATATGCCGTATCATGCCCTGCAAAAGACAAATGGATGGAAGCGATGAAGGAGGAATTGAAATCCATGAAAGTTAACCAAGTCTGGGACTTAGTTAACTTACCCAGAGGACGTAGAGCAATTGAGAACAAATGGGTTCTCAAGATCAAGCATAAGACTAATGGCTCTATAAGATAGATATAAAGCTCGCCTTGTCGCGAAAGGTTTTACACAACAGGAAGGGATAGACTACGAAGAGACATTCTCACCTGTTGTGCGTTTTACCTCGATTCGCATGATTCTGGCAATGGTAGCTTGCTTAGACCTCAAACTACATCAGATGGATGTAAAGAATGCCTTTCTCAATGGAGAATTGGACAGGAGATCTATATGGAACAACCAACAGGGTTTGTAAAAGAAGGAAACGAACATAAGGTTTGTAAACTTCGTAAGTCCATATATAGTCTTAAATAATCCTCGAGGCAATGGTATATACGATTTCAAGAAGTTGTCTTATCAAATGGATTTTCCATGCTTGATGAAGATAACTGCGTATATATCAAGAGGATTTAAAAGCAAGCATGTTATTATGTCTCTATATGTAGATGACATTTTAATAACCAGAAATGACAAGGGCTTTGTGATGGATATCAAGGCTTGACTTTCATCAGTTTTGAGATGAAAGACTTGGGGAAGCCACATATATCCTTGGAATTAAGATTTCAAGGAATCGTTCAAAGAAACTTCTTTCTCCTTCACAAGAGACTTATATTAAGAAGGTTCTAGAACGGTTTAATATGTAGGACGGCAAGTCCAATTGATACTCCTATAAGCAGATGCGATAATTTATATCTGAAATCATGTCCAAAGAACCAAAAGGAAAAGGAAATTATGGAAAAAGTTCCATATTCCAGTACAGTTGATAGTCTTATGTACGCTATGATGCATACAAGACCGGACATCTGTTTTGCCGTTGGAATGGTAAGTCGTTACCAATCCAACCCAGGGCAAGAACACTGGAAAGCGGTTAAGAGGATAATGCAGTATCTTAAAGGAACTGCAGATTTGCAAAAGACTATGATAAAAACAAGAAGGTAGACATAAGGTACATATCTACGCATGAGATGATAGAGGATCAGCTTACGAAAGCGATCCCCAGAAATGTGTTTTATAAACACTTATCATCCCAAGGATTGCGTAAGAGCTGAGTTGTACCAAAATATATATTCCCATGTCTGAGAAAGATCAAATTTAATAAAAGAATAAGTTCTTTTTCATTGCATATGAATTTCTTAAAGAAATGTTTGTGTACATTTTTGAAATCTCAGCTGAATTGTGTGTATGTCGGACAGATTAAGGTTGGCTTTCTCACATGAGCAACCGCCTTATCTTATCAGATGGATAAGATAGAGATGAGACTAGTTTAAAGTCAAAATCATTAGACGAATGATTTAGAGTCATGACTTTAACAAAGATAGTCGAATGAAAGATCTGCATCATATGGATGCTTACAAAAGATCTGAGATCTGTATCACAAGGATAAAAAGATCTCATTGGATTTTTTAATCCTATCTGTCTTATGCAGGATGAGAGTCCGTGAATATTTCCTGAGTAGTAAGGGGACTCAAAAGATAGGCACTGTGGTGTCTGATCTTTCATCCGTACAACATCATTAAGACATACTCTCACTGGGAAAGGAGTGATGTTGTAATACGTGTTCATACCACGTATGCATTTCGACCACTGAGTTAGTATCAATAGTGTTTGCTATTATGTGAGACTCAAAGGCCATATGGGTCTTAACTCTTACCCTCAAGGACTCCAATTGGTTCCTTTAGATTTGACGAGATGATCGCTATCTTAGCGTGTTGCTAATGGGCTATGGTAATTCGGCTCGGCGGGGCACGTTAGAAAAGCGAATCAAGTCAAGATCAAAAGGTTCGCAAGAAGAGGAAGATTGATTTCATATTCACATTTGGACTTTAAATGATTCAAAGCTGGCCAGCCAATTGTAATCCAGATGGGATTCAATTGTTGAATATAAAGTATAAGAAATGTGAAGAAATAATCTAGGGTAAAGCATGCGTTGAACTACTCAACTTTGCACCTTCGAGGTCGTTGTGTATCTCTAACAAGTGCACAACAACAGACTCTACGCGCATGATGGTCGCACGGTCTATTTCTCGGTATGATAGATGAAAGAACTAAGAGAAAGACGTTCTCTTACAATCCCCTCAAGTGTGAGTGGGAGATGTTGGATATGGAAGACGTTTGTACACCCTTGTGGGGGATGTACGAGGGAATACGGACCTCGAACGTCGCGTACACGAAGTCGTGTGCAAAGGGAATCTGTTCCCTTGCGGAGAGGATCTCTGGATGAGTAGGAAAGTCGCATTATATATGCATAAGTGCATGCGACATATGGCTAATAAAGGGGGAATATCTTAAGCTTATATTGTACCATGCATATGGTACAACTTAAGCTTATAATGTGCCATGTATCATGGTACACCTTAGTTAAATTGTTCCAAAGGAACAATTTACCCTAAAATAACTACCTTGGGGGCTATAAATAAGACCCAAGGGTAAGCCATTTCTTACACTTTTTGCATGGCATTCTTGCATGCATTTTCATCCTAGCGAAGCTCTGCCGAAATGCTTCCTCTCTTTCTTTATCCAAGTTCTTAATCTAAAGTAGAGATTTAGATTGTGGATTTAGTAGCCTTACTCCGTTCGTGAGAAGACTCGATCCGTCGTGGCGAATCCGAAGGCGAAGTTCGTAGACTACCGTGCCGCATACGCAAGCGTAAGTCTAAACTTCATATTATCGATCCTAACTCTGTTTTGGCAGGATCCTTCATACCTCCACGGCCATCACGGTGGCCTGCAAAACAAAAGTAAGTAAGGGATACCACGAGGCAAGGTCAGACGCGAAAGAAAGACCTACCTGCTTATGTTGCCAGACCAGAGAGTCCGCCAGTCGATCAGAGCGAGTCCTCTCCAAGAGAGAACGGTCCCTCAGGAGGACAGAGCTCCATGCCAACTGAGTGGCCACGCCTCGGTCGACAAAGACCGACTCCCCATGCACGACCTCGGGGCCAGCCTCGAGCACCAGCAGGGTTCCACCCGTGCCAGCCGGAGAGGGCTCGGCCAGACCGACAGGGGCGGCCACTTCTGACAGCAGGAGGGTCGTGCTCGAGACGATCGAAATCTCGGGGACCGCAGGAGGGCGGACCTCCATGGTCTTCTTCTTCTTCTTCTTCTTCTCCTCGGGCCCCCCGGACTCTGGAGGGGGGGTGCTTCTGCTCCCGGCCACAGCCACCTGCAGGTGCTCGAGGCCCCGAGCCGGCGCCCATGTTGCATCCCTTGGTGTGGGCAGAGCTGGGAGGGCCGACGACCACGGTCTCCCATGTAGGAGACTCAGCCACAACCCGGGTCGACAGAGCTACAACGACTGCTAGCTCCAGCCTCCCAACCGCCCGGTCGGCCCGGCGGATCTCATCCTCCGTCATACGGCGAGGCGCGTGGCCAGAAGGGTTTCCTCGGCCACTGTTGGACCCCCAGCGAATGAGCTCACCGACGTCGAGTCTGAATTCCTGACCCATCATTTCTGCAGGTAGAGAGAAGATCAGGGTAAGCAAAAGGCACAGTAAAAAGAAAATAGAAAACCTACCAGGGGACCACATGACGGTCTTAAGGAGTAGGTCGTCCAGCAAGGGCCAGACCGACTTCTTCACTAAAGACAGAGACGAAAACAATCGGACCATGGCATGATCGGCCTCGGAGAGGGTCAAAGTCAAGTCATATTGACATAGACCCCCTAACCTGTTAGGATCATGGCATCCCCGGGGAAAATGACGAAGACGTAGTTCGAGCTCCAGTCTCCAACCCAACGGGGCAAGCCGAGCAAGCACTCCCTCCTTGCTTGGGCGCGGATATGTTGCCACGATCCCCGACCGACCGTCTGAACCAAGAAATAGTGGAAGAATAGAGGCAGGGTCGGCTCCAAGCGGTGCATGCCGCAGATCATAACAAACCCGACCAGCGCCACCATTGAATACATGGTCAACTGGCATAGGGCCACCATCAGGAGCTCCATGACCTGGATGATGAAAGTGTGGAGGGGGAAGCGGAGCCCCATGCGGAATATCTCGACGTAGACACCCACCTTGCAGCTCCTTGGGAAACAGATCCTTTCATCGCTGAAGGGGATTCGGACGTCATACGGGTGGTATAAGTACTTCTCCCAGATCTCCGTGGCTGTCGAGAAGGGGACAAAAGACGATGACCTGAGGACTGCCGGGGAACGTCGAACCGCTCCACCACATGAACCTCATCCTTACGGGCCGGGTCCTTAAAGAGAAAGCCTTTCCCTTTGTCCGGGACTGGACGTGTTGCCGGGGGGGTCACTGGGCCTTAGAGCCGAAGGATGACCGAACTCGGGAACCGGAGGGTGACCGAACCCCAATGCGAACCACCTATTCTAAGCGCGGTCATAGGATAGATCGAATGGGGCAAAGGAAGGAGAAGGAGGTTACCTTAAAAGGAATCCGAAGGGGAATTCGCAGGTACTCGCAAGAACATGATATGATTGAAAAGCACGAAAGATCAAATTCGGAAGGGTGGCGTCTTTATAGAAGGAGCAATCCCAGAATCGGGACCGTCCAAAGGAGGGCGCATGGTGACATCTGGCGACCTGCGACGCTTCGAGTTCTGCACCCAGGGGCGGGAGGAGTTCAACCGGGCAGCATCATGATGGCTCCCATTCAATGGCATTTTCTCGACTGATGCGACTATCAATATCCACACAAGTCACATCGCCCGAACCGAACCGACAGAATCCGAACAGCACGAGCGATGGGGGCAATTGATACGACCATTTGGAGACAGCCTGAGAACGAGCGACACAGGCCCACAATTGAAGCTGGAGGGCCATGCTTGAAGCTGGTGGCCCACAGAAGGAATTCCGCCCGACCGTCGAAGCCCGCACAAGGACCCGGAATCAGGTCGACCACGACCAGAACATGCGCCCCATCGTCCCACGTCAGCAGGAGCTAACCGCTCCCCAGAGCATGCCCCTTTATGACCATTAAGGGGCCCTATTAACCCACCTCCACGGCGCATGCTGGCTCCTTGAAGGAGGCGGATCATGGGGGCAGAGAGTGGGGGATGTGGAGGGGGAGCGATCGTGGGATGATCCCTATAAAGGGACTCGGGAGGCAACCGAGAAAGGGATCTCGCCCTAGATACCAAGAGGCAGAGGTATTCTATTCAAAGACCTTGTTTTCCATTCTAAATTCCCTCCTATAGCTCGGTCCGAGGACTCGCGTATTAGCCTTCCCGTGAGCCATACCGATCCCACCGAGCATTCCTCAGATCCGTTCTGACTTTGGCATCGAAGAGGACTTGGCCGAAACCAAGATCCGGCCCCCCTGACGAGCTTCTTCGTCCGTTCAGGTTAATTAGACCCTACGGCGCCGAGGCTACCCCTCATCACCTCATCGACTGAGGCCGAGTGTTCCTGTCAGAGAGCCAACTCGCCCCCAACGAGGCCGCTCATCCCTGATGAGCTCCTTCGTTCGTCCAAGTTAAGCAGACCCCGCGTGCCGAGGCTACCCCTCGGCACCTCATTAACCGAGGCAGAGGGCTCCCGTCAATGAGACCGCTCGCCCGCGACCCGCCCAAGCTACCCTTTGGAGGGTCGACGTAAGGATCCGAGCTACCTCCGTCGGACAAATCATACACCTGACGGAACCAAGGGGTCCCACATGTCCCCTTGACCACGTTGATCCATCACCTAGCAGTCAATGATTCAGCGGTGAGAAAACACCCGTAAACACTAATATCAATGATTAATGATGTTTAGTTGTATATGTTGGTGCTAGGCTAAATTATTCTACGCAAAACCAAACCATAGCTGAATAATCTAGTATAATCATATCAGATCTATGAGAAATAAACCGAAACTGAAAGCGGAAGCGTACCTGAATCCATAATGCCCCGATTTGTAGATTTTCGTGGTTGGCCTTCCAGATCTACACGAATCCCCAAGAGAAATCGTTTAACTTTTATCTGGCTCTATTCTGTCGATGGGATGCAGAAAAGACGGCTCTTCGTTCATGCGATCTGGGGACCATGTTTATAGGCAAAATTCCTAATGCATGTTGGGTTTCTGATTTAGCCCATCATTAAAACAAAAAGCCCATAAGTCTCTGCACATTAAAGGCCCACACCTTAACAGATACATTAAAGCCACATTTAACCGAATATCTTATTAGATCACTTTATTGGGCTTAACTTAATTTGACAGCCCGCATTACATAATTATTTTACATATAAGCCCAACGTTGGATCAACGATCCAAAAATCTCCCACTTGGGCTATATGTCAAACCTTATAATTATGTTATGCATAAATAACCACATGAGTACTCAATATGATGTCATTACTGGAATATATCTAAACCAATTTGGTCCATCAATCATTTTAACATAAGATCAAAGCGACATTTGTCACAGTTAATCGTAACTTGGAATGCTATGAATTATGATGTGGATGTGTAGCATGGAAATTTCATGTAATTTGATCTTAACATGCCTATTTCCAATTGATCCTCCCTTAAAATTTTAGTGAGATCAAGCCATACCAAAATCGGAGTGTAACCAAACCGGAACTTTTATTTTTGTAGAAAATAATCTTAACCGAAAAACTGAAAAATGTCTATATTATATGAGCACCCGAAAGAACAAACTACCACTAGAACTAAATATCCTTAACTAATATGACACCCATAAGAGAAAAGTGATCGTGAAACCTTTTGGGTCGTAATCATTTAGTAAGTGGATCCACAATCATATAGTTTGTTCTGATTTGCTCTTTAGACACTGTTCACTCCGAACTTTTTAGTTAAAAACCAAAAACTTGATATCTGAATACCTTAACTTTATCAAGTTTCTGTTGTTAATGGAATAAAACTGCAGACTTATTGTCACAAGATACTCTATGTGGTCTTTCAATACCATCCATAATTTGCTGCCACGTGACAAAATTATGCCGTCATATTCCACGATTGGATGTCACATAACATGTATATGAAATCTGCAGCCACGTTAGAAGATGCTATAAAAGAAACTATTTAGCCATCTTCTAGTAGATGACACCTCATAACATGAATTTCATACATTCTTTGCATCTAACAAATATCAGAGTCAGTATACCAAATGATCTCAAGCTCTTCTGATATCTGGTTTGTAATACCCAGTATCCATATATACGTGTATATGTACGTATTTTTGGACGTATGTGTATGTATAAATTTCTGGGTATTTCTATGAATTTTTCCTAATTTTTATAATGATAAACTTATTTTTAAATAATTTTTAAATACCATTTGAATTTAAATGGATGCGTATTTGAATGGAAATACATTGTATTTAAACATGGTATGAAGTATTAAGGGAGTATTTCTATTTTTCTAAAAATCAAAATTACAAATTTTCTAAAAAGGACACCTAACCCTATTATGTGTCACTTCCCTAATTATCCTTACATACCCCCAAACCACATGTCATCCTTATTAGGTTTAGATGCTTAGCTTAAGACACCTAGCATGCTACATGTCATCATCTCCTTAATTTTATTAGAAATACAAAAGGAAAAATGAAATGAAAAGGGAAGGAAAAAAAGAAAAGAAAAACAAAATGAGAACCCTCTTCCTTTCTTTCTCTCTTCCATTTCTCTTCCACCATGGCTACCTCCATCCTCCTCTTCCACCACTAACTCCACCACCACAACATTCACCATCACCAAGGCCAAACTATCTCCATCATCAATCCATAAATTTTGAGAGAGGAGCTTGGGAGGAGGAAGCATTGAAGGAGAAGGAGTTGGAGAAGAAAAGCTTCAAGTCCTTCAAGGAGAAGAAGGGCCAAAGTATTTAATACCATATTAAGGTAGGTTGTTCTAGCTTCATTAGTCGGGTTTAATTTTAGGATTTGGGCTTTAGTTTAAGTTGGTATGTCATAGAAGATATATGTAAAATTTGGCCATGTTAATTTAGACCTTTGCGCATGTTAATTTAGGTTATGGGTAAAATTAGGCTACGTGTGAATTCTCTTCCATGTTAATTAATTCTCTTCCATGTTAGTGTGCTAAATATAAATCGTTTCATGATTATAATTCCCTTGTATGTTAGTAGGTTAAGTGTAGTCCCTTTTATGCTAAGAGTAATATGTTTAAGATTGTTAGTAAAGCCACATAAATTATGCTTGTTTAGAAATTAGGTGTAAATACTGGAAAACCTTGCTTAGCGATGCTAATATTAATCTAGCTTTGGTGTTATAAATTTACTCAAGGTTATGTTTTAACCATGTTAGAAACTAGTTTTGATTAGAAAGAATTCCTATAATCATGAGTAACTTTGAAAAATCATAATAAATAGTAGAAAAATGCAAATGCAGTAATTTAGGTCATTACAAAATACTGCAGAAAATTTCCTACAACTTTTATGAAGGAAATGAAGACAATTGTGACTGTAACTAGCTTAAAAATGTTAATCTTTCTGCTGTATCAATTTTAGACAGATTCATGTATTGTGCTACAAATATTGTCATGGTGTGTTATTGTCTTAAGCCATGATCAATCCTTTTTATCAAGCCTTTATTATGATATGTTCCATGAAATTGTGATGATGTAATTGATGTAAGTTGTCATCATTGTCATGTTCAATTCTATGTGAAAAGTCCATATTGAATTAGTAGGATGTTAAACGAAAAAGATAGATTTGTAAATTGCCTAATTAAATTGCTAGTACTAATATTCTTGCTACAAAGAGGTTCATGCTCAATTTTGTGTTAAAGTATACCATGCTTAAGCCAAATAGTTAAGTATTATACATGCCAAATTTAGTGTTGAAGGGTACTGTTAGTGCACGGGTATGAACCCAATTTGGGTATCCGCATGCCCGGCCCGTTTTAGCATCCACGACCCATTACCCCCCGCACTCTAAGCAAGCTACAACTGAGTCAGGCGAACGGGTCATTTGACCGTTTGGCTAGTGCTGACATTCAAGGGAGAGTTAATGGGGCCGAGTAAATGGACAGCCATTAACTCTAATCCCGGAGAAGATTGTGCCCGGATAAATGAGGGACGATTACACATCATCAAGAGGAAGCTACCTATAAATAGGCCAACAAACGAAGGTAAAGGGGTTCCATCTTCAAGGTACGAGATCTAAGACATAGAACTCTATCTTCTCACACTTATCGTCCTTATATTCGAGCTTGTGTCGTCAGTCTAGAGACGAACCTTTGTGGGTCGATTTCAGCTACACCAAGCTCCCTCTCTTCCTTAAGTTCCCTACTAACTTAAGCATCGGAGCGGATTTGGATCGAAACCCAGATCCGACCCCCCTAACGACTCACTGTCATGCAGATCGACAATCGCCATCCAACATCGAAGGTCAACGTTGGGCCCTTCAATCTCGAACGATCGACCCAACGGTAGCTCGTAGGTCGATCGAAGGTCGTGCCATCTGTAACTATCAATATCCGACCCTGGTTCTTCCAACCAAGGGTCCCACCTCAACTGCTGACAAGGCTCTAGCTCAGCGCTACGAGTCTCCGTCAGCCTGACAACTGTCCTGGTCAATTTTGGTATTACAGTTTGGCACCGCCTATGGAAAACCACGAGTCGATAACCCTAACGACGAACTGCTCGACCATGTCGACTCACCCAACCACATCTACCGAGGTTGTTAGAAGACCCCCCAGCGTCGAGATCATCAATATGATAACGGGAGGTCTTCTGCACCCAGAATTATCAACCTCTCTCCAAAGCTCCTATGCTGGGAGGTTGATGACAGTATCCGTGCGTCGAAAGCTCCCCAGAGATTCCACATCACCTATCTCCTTCTCGGATGAAGACTGGAAGGTGTAGAACTACCGCACGATGATGTCGTCGTCATCACAGCCACCATCAAAGAGATCGCCGTAAAAAGGCTGCTTGTCGACACCGGAAGCTCGTGCGACATACTCTTCTTCACCACGTTGGCTAGGATGAAAATGTCCACCATGGAGTTGACGCCTTGTACGGGACCCCTAGTAGGATTCACCGGGCATTCTGCCCTGATAGCGGGCGTCATCACCCTACCGATGACCCTCGGTATGTACCCTTGACAAATCACTCGTCTAACCAGTTTCATGGTAGTGAAGATCAACTCTGTGTACAATGGGATCATCGAAAGACCTCTACTGAACGCCATAGAATCCGTGGTCTCAACCTTCCACCAGACGATCAAGTTCCAGACCCCCGAGGGAGTTGGAAAAGCAAAAAGGAATAATATCCAGGCGCGGTCGTGCTACACACTATCCACTCTGAGGAGGATCGAGCAGGCAGACCCAGTCGACCCTCGGATCGAGGATCAACGGCCCACCGCAGTCGAAGAGATGGAGAACATCAAAGTCTCCAACGAGGAAGGAAAACTGTCTCAATTTGTTACGCCCTGATCCCCAGAATACCAAGAATTTTAGATTTTTTTCTCCAGGTATCCTGAAGAGTGAGGGTGATGAGAGAGGAAAAGAGAGGGAAAGAAGAAGCAGAACATGCAAGCCACTGCGCACATGCTGGGATAGTACAAGTGAAGCTCCACTATAATATCAAAACAACATCATAAATAACATAGAACAACAACAACAACAACATATTTATATAACAACTTTCATTTATATACATAGTCCAGGTGCACCACTACATATACACCGCCACTCTCCATCTCCCAAGACAACCATGTCACACTAGAAGCTACAGCCCACACCAAGTGCTATCTCTAAAACCCAACTCCAAGTCACCACCAATTAAGCTGCCTATACTACCTGAAAAATGGGGAGGAGCACGTCAATGCGTGCCCAAGTAGGAACCAACTTGATTTGGAATATTATTATAAGGTTATCAACCACAAGGCAAGGTGTGATAAATGAGACGCGTAAACTAAATAATGTGGCGAAAAGTAAACAGCCAAGTAAGGGATCATACATGCGGTTTGATGTCGAGATACTGCAAGAAAAAGGTTAGCACAAGAATAATACAAGTGCTCAAGCAAACATAATCTAATAAGATAAGTACAAGTGCCAGATGTATAACACAGTGTCACAAGCAAAGCTGGTAAAAGGGAAAGGGGAGTGCTGCAAGAAGAATAAACAACATGTGAAACTCTTATTTATTAATTTAAATAGTTGAAAACTTGGATAAACTATGTGATACCAGGACCTGGACCTCATCCCAAAGATTTGGGGTGGAAACTGCACACAACGCAGTGAACACGGGCACTGTACGCCGGGCCTCTCACCCTGCCCAATATGGGGACCTGCCTCACGGGCCTCACCCCAAATGTATGGGGTAAGTATGGCATACAGTGCAGTGGACACGGGCATTGTACACCGGGCATCTCCGCCTCCTCCCTGGACAGTAGCAAGAGTGAGGCTCTCCACCATATACCTCTCCGCACCCAAACCACATCATCACAAACGACAATGCCCCTCCACTCCCTGTAAACACGAGTGAGAATAATCATCACATATCACATCATCTCCTCTCCTCCCCACCTTCATAGTCCAGGCCTCATATCCACAATTTACTCAAATTTTTTCTAAACCCTAGATTTAGTAGCGCACCCCCTTTAGAGAGGATTGAGACATTCAAGAGTTTCATTTTATCATTTTAGTAATGGAGGAGCCATGTTGCATGGCGTCACATTCCACACTCATACCGATATAGGCCATGCACCAAAGTGTCATGCCCTCCATCGTAGCACATCACATATCAACATGGGTCATGCACCTAAGTGTCATGCCCTTCATCATAGCCATTGCAGTTCATTATTCATAACATATGAAACCATACTTTCATGACCCCATCATTACAATTTATAACATGGTTAATGATACAAGTGTATACAACTCATTTCTCATGTTCCTCCACTTTTGTTTCATTGAGGCATTTTCACAAACACTTGGCAGGCGACATAAACATGGTCATTGTCACATCAGCAAATTCAATAGCCATTTACATAACTAAGCTATCTTTCAAGTAACAACAATAATCATGAATTATAGCAACAATACACAATTCATAACCCCACTTAAATGCTTCAGCTTGCTGGAAATTGCAGATAGTGACAACACATGTCTATATATCATCAGTTTTAATTGAGAATTTGACAAAATTTCCTAAATAAAAGTTGTAGATCTAGTAGTGCTGGATTCACATATAAAATTTCAGGCAAAGATATGAAATATATTATTTATAGTGAATTGTTTGGTGAATCCTATCAAATCTGTTATTCAGACAGATTCTGAGGGCTATAAAAATTGCTAATTTAGGGCATGTTGCAGTCAAAATTTCGAAAAATATGCACTGAGATTAAGTTGTAGGAAAACTTGTTAACCTTACAACTAGACCAAGAATACAAAATTCCATGGCGTGTGCAGAGACTGCGCTAAGTTTTACTGAACTGTGTCCAGTTTGAATGAAATTCCGACAAGTTGTAAAGATAGAATTTTTACTCCTAATTATTGAATTAAACCTATGTCATATTTTATATGATTGTGGGGTATAACTTCAAGGTTGACAAGTATCTAATTTTTTCGAAAATTAATTCAAGCTACAGTGACCTGAATTCAAGTAAGAACACACTAAAGAATTTCAGTTTTTTAAAGAGAGTGATTTTGCATGGAATTTTAAGGGTGATTCATGAAATTGAATCATGGAACATCAATTTGGCTACCCCTACTACATATTAATTAAATCATGCTATAAAAACATGATAGAAAGAACAAAATAATGGAATTCCAAATCCAAGTAAATTCCTCCCTCAAAAGCTTGTTTTTCTTCTCTCCTCTCTCTTTCTTCTCTTGCTTCTTTCCACTTGCAACCAACTTGTGCTTCTTGATTTTAGGGGGGGGGGGAGTATTTAGGGTTTCGAATTGAAGTAATTAGGAGAAAAGGGGGAGGGATGGCCGGCCCTAGCATGGGAGGGAGAGAGGAAAGGAGAAAAGAGAGGAAAAGAGAGGATTAAACTTTAAAGGGAGAAAAGAAAAGAATGTTAAAGAAGTCTCTACACTCTCCCTTAGCTTGTTCCATAAGCCATGCACAATTCAAAATGACTAAAATACCCTCCCAAAAATACCCCTCAACTTTCATGCATTTACAAGTTTGCCATTACTTTATGCACACAATTTTTTACTATACACACACACCCTCATTTGTTCAAATGACAATTTTGCCCCTCATTTTTCTAAAAATTTACAGGGATGCCATTAACCCATAATCCCTTTCACACTAGCATGACTCTCTCTACATCCAACCATGAACACCCACGCATGCATACATGCCTCACACACGCACGTCTATTACATACTCGTTATATTATACACACGACGTCATTCATATCCTCCCGCATTCCCATCTCGCATTTTCTTCTCTTAGCCACATATTACGGCACAACCCCCATGTACTATGATATATACATTGATACCCACAATTATTTCATGCCTACTTATGCATCGTAAGTAGAAATACCAAGTGTACACAGTAGAATACACGTATAGCTCGAAACAGGGCATGACACAATTGGATCGCTGCTTCCTTGCAACCTAAAAGAGCGGTTGATCACCCTCCTAAGAGAATATGTCGATATCTTTGCCTGGACCCCGAAGGACATTCCCGACATCGACCCTGAGGTAGCGTCTCACAAGCTGGGGTAGACCCGACATCCAGGCCTATGAAGCAGAAGAAAAGAAACATGGGAGGTGAAAAGATGAAAGCTGCGGTCGAAGAAGTCGATCGACTTCTGGAAGCTCGCTTCATTCGAAAAGTCCAGTACCCTGAATGGCTCTCGAATGTCGTGATGGTCAAGAAGGCGAATGGCAAATGGCGAATGTGTGTCGATTTCACCGACCTTAACAAGGCGTGCCCTAAAGATAGATACCCCCTGCCACGAATCGACCATCTGGTCGATAGTGCCTCGGGATACGAGCTTCTCAGCTTCATGGACACCTTCTCGGGATATAACCAGATTCAAATGGCACCAGAAGGTAAGGAAAAAACTTCTTTCATCACTGATCGAGTTATATTCTGTTACACCAAAATGTCATTCGGTTTGAAAAATGTAGGGGCCATGTACCAAATGTAATTTTAGCATGTATGGATCAATACACTAGAGGGGGGTGAATAGTGTATATAATAAAAATGTTGCAAATAAAACGTTATTGATATTTGCAAAGATGGCACAGAAATAAAATGACAAGTACTGAAAATAAATTAACCGCAAACATAGAGATGTATCCTGGTTCTGATCCTCTTGATCCTAGTCATGTCCTCTACTCTCAGTAGAGATTTTCAATCCACTATAATCACTTGCCCCACAAGTACAAACATACAAAAATGGCGACACTCCCCGTGTCCCAAACTTTGTACAATCTCTAAACAGAGATTCACCTTTGTACTGAAAAAGAAAATAAACACCTTATAGCCTTGTAATGAATATGTAATATGAATTCAAAAGGACGGTGTCTAAAATAGGAACTTCAATGTTTCAAGATATATAATGATGAAACACAATTGAAGTTCTTCCGTTCTTAAACGAATAGAGAAATCAAATGATTTCTTCTTACAAATAAGAAAAGAACAACTTTCCCAAAAAGTGTTGAAATCCAAGTTCTTCCGTTCTTAAACGAAGAAATAAATCTAATGATTTCTTCTTACAAATAAGAAAAGAACAACTAATGGCCAAAAGCTTAAGAAATTCAGAGACTTGATTTCAACAAAAATGAGAGTAAAGAGGAGGAAAGTGTGTGTTATGAAATAGAGGGTCTACCCCTCTATTTATAGTGTTTTGGGACGGTTGGAGAGTGTAAATAACGTTGGGAAACAGTCATAAATTGTACCTGAAAATTTGGGCATCAAACGGCTAGTTTTGAAATTGGTCGACCAAAATAGAAAATTGGTCGACCAAAATTTAGAGAAGGAATTTTGACCGTTGGAAGACAGATCTAGAATCTACATGGTTAGGGGAGTTTGCTCATGAAATCCCATAGTCAAATTCGAAGGTTTAAAATTGGTCGACCAAAATTGGGGAATTGGTTGCCAATATTCTGACTTACGATTTTTTGAAATTGGGAAGTGTAGATCTCTGAGTAATGGAACCTAGGTGACTAAGACATATTATCACAAGGCTTTGTGACTCTAATAAAGTAAATTTTACATTGATTACATAAAGTCGTAGATAAGACTGCATCTGCAACTGAACCTGAGAAGTTTCTTTGCAAGGGATCCTTATCAAGTGATTATATATCCAAGTCGTGGATGTAGGTGCTTTTGCCTTTCCAGCTTCATGAACTATGATATATCCGTTTGAATATGCATGAAGATATCTGAATGTGTGGAACTCAGCATGTATTTGTATCTGCATATATAGAGTTAGTAGCACTGAATGTGTTTGTCATATCAAAACCGTATGGGAATAGAAATATGGAATTATGAAATTCCATCATTCTCCCCCTTTTTGATGATGACAAACATGTAAATATATATCTTTAAACTTGAACAGATATGGAATACTCCCCCCGAATATGTTGAACGTGTGAATACTCCCCCTGAGTAGATGAAATATATTCTCCCCCTTTGGAATCCTTAAAAAGAGGCAAATAAAAGAGTAGTTAAGAAAAATAAGCAAGAAAATAGTAAGGGAAATAGAAATGGCGACCAAAGTAGCCTTTGTTGTTTTTTGTTTATTATTTTAAAAGAAAAATGAACAAAATGTGGTTATTGTGGAAAAAGGATTTGTATGCTAAATATAGTGTGTAGGCCGAAATATTGAGAGCAGACGTAAGTGCGAAGGGTAGAGTATATAGAGCCATGTTTGGAGTTGTAAAAAATTAGTGATCAATATTAGTATCCAAAAAGAATTGTAAATGATGACACAAGAGACATGTCGTGTGTCAGGAGTGCGAAATGCCCAATGTAGACACTGTTAGGAGTATAGCAACAAAGTATAACTTGTTCATGTTTTAAAAAAATATTGGAGTATATCATGGAGAAAAAAAATAAAGGTAGACATGCGAGTGGATGGAAACTTCCTGGAACAAAATTTTCGAAACTGTGGTTGATGGGAAAAAGAAAAATTTGTGCATGGAGGAAAGCAAGCATGCAGTATATGATTGTTTTGGATTAAAAAAATATGGGGCATGGTCGCTGCCCCCCCCCCCACGGCATGCCTTCCTGTGGGGGCTGGCGGCCACTGCCTCTCTAGGGTTTTGAATTTTTTAAAAAATGGGAAAATAACCCAAAACCCCTTTAGAAACCACTAAAAACTTATTTTTCCATTCGAAAAATTAACCAAAGATTCCGAACAATTATGGGATCTCAAAGATATAACATGATGTGGCTCTAATACAACTTGTTAGGGCTAATCTAAATTATTCTACACAATACCATAGCTGAATAATCTAGTATAATCATGTTAGATCTACGAGAAATAAACCGAAATCGTAAGCAGACGGGTACCTGAATCCATAACGCCCTGATTTGTAGATTCGCGTGTTTGGCCTTCTCGATCTACATGAATCATCGAGAGAAATCCATTAACTTTTCTCTGGCTCTATTCTGTCGATTGGATGAAAAAGACGGCTTTTCATTCATTCGATCTGGGGACCAGGACCACTTATTTATAGGCAAAAGCCGTAATGCCTATTGAGTTTCTGATTTAGCCCATCATTAAAACAGAAAGCTCATAAGTCTCTACATATTAAAGGCCCACACCCTAACAGATACATTAAATCACATTTAACCGAATATCTTATTAGATCACTTTCTTGGGCTTATATTAATTTGACAGCCTGCATTACATAATTATTTTACAAATAAGCCCAATGTTCGATTAACGATCCAATAGTATATACTCAGTAGATTAAGGGGTCTAAATGCAATTTACCGAAGAATATAAATATATCGACAAGCTCATAAAATTTCCAAATCTAAAGTAAGACGAGGATTACACGACTGCAATTTGTGAATCTGCATTCCCGAAGCCATGATGCATGATGCATGGCTTATAACCAGAAAATTAATTTTCATCTTGGTATTAAACTTCAAATAAGGCTTTTGATAATTAAATAACGCCATCATATGTCTGAACCCACATACAACACGTAGCTGATAAAAAGAGATGCTTCACATGTACAAAGTCTCTGGAAGCTATTCTGACAATTCATCCAGTGACAACTAAGACCTCAATTGGCAAGCATCGAAAAATTTGGCAATAAGAAAACTTCGGTAACACACTCCCTCAGCTATCCTTTCATAAAAAGTGGCACGATATGTTTCTTCTCTAAGTCAACTTGTGAATAAAGGTTCGAAGGAAGGCTCAAGCCCAATTAAATCAACAAAGCCCAAGAAAGATTCAAGGCCATGGAAGTCCAATTTAAGGTATAGAGATGTGTGTAAATCTCTGCAATCTGGTTCTATATTGGATGAAGGTTCCATGGAAGGCCCAAAGTCAAGAGAGATGAATTCCTTTTCTAGAGTTGCATAGAAGAATTTATAAAAAGAAGGAAGATTAATGTATAAGACTTTGTAGCTTTCTAAATAAGTCTTGTAATTATTAGAGTAGTTGAAAGTTGTGTAGATCATTCTAGAATTTATTTGTAACCATATGATCAATTTAATCTTATACATCCATTTAGGTGTAGAAGGCCTATATAAAGGGACCATTGTATCATTTGTAAACCGTGCAAGTTTGAGTGAATATGCGTCTTCATAAGAATTCCTTCCAAATACCTTGAGTGTTCTTGAGTTCTTCCAACAATTTGAGTGAGTTATTCGAGTGTTCTAAGTGAGATTCAACTTAGTCACTCATTTGATCTTTCAGAGTTCTTAAATATTTCGTTGTGTATTGGAGAGTAAGCCTGGACTAGCCTCTCAAGGGGGTGAGAGCCTAGTGATGCATGGTCGTCGGTTGTGCAAAGCCTAGCACATGACAAGTGGTATCCGATCAAAGGGTCGTAATGGCGATGTTGGAAGAAAGTCTCAAGGTGTTTCATGGATAGAAGGGGATGAAGATTTCTTAACAATCTTGGATCGATACTTTGAAGCACTTGGCATCATGGGTGATACTGAGAAACTGAGTATCGCAACACTTTGCCTTAAAGATGAAGCTAAGAAATGATTGTTTGCACATTTAAACTGTAGATATTTTCGTTACAACAATTGGTAGGAGTTCAAATATAGACTTAGAAAGCAATTCTATCTGCAAAAGTCGAAAAAAGAGGTGTCCGTGGTGGAGAAGGATCATGGAAATCAGGATCAAGCAAGGGATGCCATGGATCAGGAGTATAACCCATGTATCAATCCTTGGATCTGAATCTTTAGATATTAATAAGTCTTTATTTAAGCAATACGTGAGTCCCTTAAATGATTATGAGAATAAGAAGATACAACCCCAGTGTTGCTATTATGCCTCATTGGGGGTTGGCTTGCCCCGAAGAAGTAGGTGTTGAGATCCTGTAGATGACAAACAAACACTGGAGGAGAGTTGATTAGTGTTTTCAAAAATTAATGCTTATATAAAACTTAAATCTTCTAGCAATGCCTAAGTCTCCTAAGAGAGTTACCTCCTTAGGTATTTAATCAACAAACCAACTACTTACAATAGACAGTTGCCATGAAAATAAAATACAAGTGCAAGTAAGAGAAAATGAGAGACGATAATCACAACACAAACACAACAGTGAAAACAATAAAGGGAAGAGAGAGCTCATATGTGCTTTATGGCTTCTACTTCTGCCAAGGTAAGTACATCTACCCACAATAGTGATGATGATAGTTGTAATAGTGCGATAATGATGATGATGATAGTTTTGAATTTGATGTAAATAGTGTTTATGATTATTTGTGTGTTGTCCATGAAAAATTGATTAGGGAGTATCACAAATTAGAACAATTGCATAAAAATTGTGTTAATGTAAAAGTTGTAGAAGAAGAAAATCATAGATTAAAATCAAAACTTAACAAACTAAAGGACATCCTTGAAGAATTAACTCTCTTTAATCAAGAATTAGAAAAAGAAAACACAATACTTAGGAATGAGAACTAACAATTGAAAATGGATAATAAAAATCTTACTGATGATTCTAAAATTTTGAATAATAGGATAGACAAACAAGGTAAAGAGATAGAGTCATATTTATCTAAGAATAATGAATTGCACCTAAATGTTCAAAAATTTAATAAAGGCAAAGATCAACTAAATGTTTTAATAGGACCTCATATATTTAAAAACAATAAAAATGGATTAGGATATACTTCAAATGCAAACTCAAGTAATTTTTGGACCCTTAAAAATCACCCTAAACAAACATTTGCTAGAAAGACAACTCTTACATAATCAAACAATAATAAAGGAAAAATGGTTAAAATTTGGGTTCCAAAACATTTAAAGCAAAAAAGTATCCGATGATTATGTAACTAAATTTATGCAAGATATACACTTTTCACCTAATTAGATGGGGATGTCAAATCCAATTGGATTTGGTTCCCAAGGTGATTAGCTTAGGGTTTGAACTTAAGTGAGATATTTCAATACAACCTTGATATCTCACATAATTAGGGTTAATTAATTGCATGTGCATGCTTGGTTTGTTTGTGTACATGAAGGATTAGTTTAGAAATACATAGGAATTAGTTTAATGGAGACGAGACATGTTTTGAGCTCAAACTGAAATATTTCTGATAATAGCTGATAACTTGTTGTCCTACCATTTATACTGCAGCCGACTACTTTCTGGACTGTCATGCCTTGTTTTGAACTATATGTGCATGCTACTACATATGTGTGGTATGTGTACATATAAGGAGTATGCATTGGATGTGTGTGTACGTGTATGTGTGTGCTTGGGTGTGTAGGGGTGTGTAGGATGGCAAGTGTAAAAAGGGGGTTAGTGTCTTGGATGAGGGCTTAGTGTGAAAATGGGTAAGGGTTAATGGCATCCCCGTAAATTTTTAGAAAAGTGAGGGGCAAAATGGTAATCCGGACTAAATGAGGGTGTGTGTGTATAGTAAAGAAGTGTGTGCATAAAGTAATGGTAAACTTGTAAATATCTAGAAGTTGAGGGGTATTTTTGGGAGGGTATTTTAGTCATTTTGCTTTGTACATGGCTTATGGGACATGCTAATGCATAGTGTAGAATTCTCTTTAGGATTCTTTTTCTTTCTTTAATCTTCTCTCGTCCTCTCTCTCTTTCCCCTCTCCCTCCCTAGCTTAGGCAGGCTGCTCTCTCCTCCTTTTCTTCATCTTCTTCAATTCAAAACCTTAGTTTAGCCCTAAAATCAAGAAGGCCTAGGTTGCTTCAAGGGGAAAGAAGGTGGAAGGATAAGAAAGAGAAGAGAAGAAGAAAAGGGTCATCTTAAGGTAGGATTCTAACTTGGATTTGAGATTCTATTTAAGGGTTCTTATTATCATGTTTTTAATTATGTTGCACTCAATTTAGTAGTGATTGTCAAAAATTCATGTGGCATGATTTAATTTCATGGTGAATTTTCCATGTTGAGAAGTTAATATCTGCCCCTTGGAAATCTGAAATTCTGTTGTATGTTGTTACTTGAATTTTGGTCATTATGGCTCGAATAAATTTCCGAAAAATTATATAATGTAGCTCTTGAAATTCTACCTCAGAATTATATAAAATTTAACATATGTTTAATTCAGTAATTAGGAGTAAAAATTCCATTTTTACAACATGTCTGTATTTATCCAATCTGGACGCACTTTAGCAAAATTGATCTCAGTCTCTGCATACTCCATAGAAATTAGTGTTCTTGGTCTCTTATAAAGTTAAAAACTTTTCTAAAATTTCACCCAAGGGCATGTTTTCGAGATTCTAACTGCAACATGTCTTAAATTAGCAATTGTTACACATCTCAGATTATGAAAAACAGTTTTGATAGGTCTCACCAAACAATTCACCATAAATCATATAGTTTATATCTTTGCATGAAATTTTATAGGTTAATCCATCATAACCAGATCTACAACGTTCATTTAGGAAATTTTGTCAAATTCCCAATGAAAACTGATGATATATGGCCATTTGCTGTGACTGTCTGCAATTTCCAGTAAGCTGAATCATTTCAATGGGATGTTGAATTATACATTGTTGCCAATTATACTTCAATTGTCCATAATTGTTGTTATTACATAAAAGGAAGTTTGATTGGTGTGATATGCTATTAAATTTCTAATATGATTGAGATGTTGTGCATGATGCACACCATGTGTTTGTGCAAATGCCTAAGTGAAGGCAAATGCAAGAAATGTGAGATATACCCATTTATGGTTGTGATGTGAGATATGTTATAAATTTGTGATGTTGGGGGGCATGTCTTGCATGGTTCCATATGTGATGTGATGAAGAGTTGATATGGCTGTGATGAAGGGCATGTCACTTAGGTGCATGTCCCCAAATTGTTATGAAAAGAAGATGTGTTTCAGAAAATGAGGACAATAATGAGTTTGGGAAACCATGCAACATGTCTCATTCAATATTAAATATAATGTTAAATGTGTTTGTCTTAATCCTCTCTAAAGGGTGTGAGCTACTAAAATTGGGGTTTGGAGAAAATTTGAGTAAATTGTAGATATGAGGCCAGGACAATGAAGGTGGGGAGGAGATGATGTGATATGTGATGTTTGTTCCCACTCGCCTTTACCGGGAGTGGAGGGGACTTGGCGTTTGTGATGATGTGGTTTGGATGTGGAGAGGTGCATGCGAAGATCCTCACTCTTGTTATAGTCCATGGAGGATATGGAGAGGCCCGGTGTACAGTGTCCGTGTCCACTGCATCGTGTGCCATACTTACCCCGATCTTGGGGTAGGGCCCGTGAGGCAGGTCCCCCTGACGGGACAGAGTGAAAAGCCCGGCGTACAGTGCCCGTGTCCACAGCGTCGAGTGCAGTTTTCCACCCCAAATCTTTGTGGTGAGGTCCAGGTCCTTGTATCACATAGTTTACCCAAATTTCCAACTAATTAAAATAATAAATAAGAGTATTCCATGTTACTTGTTCTGCTTGCAGCACTTCCCTCTTCCCTTTACCTACTTTTCCTATGACATTGTGTTATACATCTGACACTTGTAATTACCTTTCTAAGATTATGTTTGTATGGACACTTGTATTATTATTCGTGCTAACCCTTTTTCTTGCAGTAACTCGACATCGAACCACAGGTATGATCCCTTACTTGGCTGATTACTTTCCTCCATATTATTTAGTTTACACGCCTTATTTCTCATACTTTGTCTCGTGGTTGATACCCTTAAAATGGTGTTCCAAATCCAAGTTGTTTTCATACTGGGGCACGCATTGACGCGCTCCTTCCAATTTTCCAGGTAGCCAATAGTTGGAGAGCCTGGGAGACGTGTGAGCATGGAGCCTGTGGGTGTGGGGTAGTTCAGGGAGTTGAGTTGTACTCTGGGGTCGTGGAGTTGATATTGTCCTTTGGAGGTGTAACTTGAGTTGAAATTTATTGATGTACATTTGTATCTGTTGTTGTGTTGGCCCTTATATTAGAAATGTGAAATTTTCCATGTACTCTTTGTGATGTTGTATAAGTGGAATGTGATATCCTTGTTGATATATATGAAGCATTACAGGTACTCTCCCAGCATGTGCGCAGTGGCCTGCCTCTGTTTCTTTCTCTCTCTTTTCTTCCCTTTCTTCACCGCCCTTCGCCTCTGCAGAATACTTGGTATGGATTCATACTTACCGGGTATCCTGGGGAGCGGGGTGTGACATGCACCCAGGCTATGCCTTCAAAAGTAGTAGACTACCATAGTAGAGATAGTTGACTACCGATGTCGATTGACCCAGTCTCTATCTTCAAAAGTAGTCGACTACCGTAGTAGAGATACTCTGTCTTCAAAAGTAGTTGACTACTGTAGTAGAGATAGTCGATTTGATTTGTGCTTATTGACTCCACATTCGTTTTGAAATTTCATGGGTTCACAGGTTTGATTTGTGCTTATTGACTCCATATCAGTTTCTTAATGTGTTCCAATGACTTAAACACGTATGTATGAGAAGATCGCAGCCCTCTATTTCATATCTATGGCTAAGATCACTTCTCATTCATTCAAAACCCTAAAAAACAGCCCCAATTCCTCATTCTTTATCGCTAGAACTATAGAATCTGAAATTCCCACAAAATTTCTATATCCCTAACTTCAGTGCTTTAGTTTCAAAAGGATTTCGAATGTGTTGGTGAAGATCTCATCCTTGGCTAGGTATATCACTCTTCTCACTTCATATACACAAGTTTCTAGCTTTTGCATGTGCATCATTGTCTAGTTGCATTCATTAGAAATCATTAGTAGAATACCTATCCCGAAGAAGACGACGACACAACAATCATCTGCTCAGCTCAAGATGGCCAAATGACCCGAAAGCCCGCGGCCCGGCCTACCCGGCCCGGTCAATGGGTCGGCCTGGTCTGGGCCTGGCCGCGTTAACCGGGCTGCGGGCTATGCTCGGCCCGAGGGCCGGGTGGGCTTCCCCCAGCCTAACGGCCTGGGAGGTATTTTGTTTAGAAAATCTAGCTCGTGCCTATGCATGGGAACGGTCATTTGACCGTTCGCAACATTCAAATGACCGTTGGGAATGGTCAAATGACAGTTCCCATCCCCCTTGAGGGCATTTGGTCTTTTTTTCAGCCAAAAGACCAAAAACCCCCCATGACCTGGTGGAAAAAACAAAAAACCAAAAACATTAGAGACCGTTAGTTCTTCTAGTGAACTGTCTAAGTATTTAGCAAACCTGTCACGTCCTGCTCTCACAAATACGGAAGATGCGTAGCATAACAAGGCCAACGTAGTATTTAGACGCAAGGCTTCGAACCCTTAATATCCAAATACTATCAGGCACTAATTGTGATTAACTAAATAATGCATGCATGCCACTACGACATACTAGAATAGTACAGAAGATAAAGTAAAGTACTCCAACAAAATTTAAATCCACAGACTAGAAATAAATTATGAAACTTACATTACATTACACGAATTACATCATACATATTGTACCATACATTGTGCACAAAGGGGGTACAAAAGTGGGGGTAAAGCAGAAGAAAACCCCAACCCACAAAAGAAAACCAAAAGGGGGGTCCACACACTGTACAACCCACTCCCTAATCTACCCCAGGGCAATTTAACTGTACAAATGTAATCTATGTAGGCTCCATCTGTACCTCAAGATGTGGAGTAGTCTGCTGGGTAGAGTCTGCTCTGTCGTCTGTACTCCTGAACCTGAAAAATGTAGATGAGACACGTCAACGCATGACCCAGTAGGAACCCTAACTAAACTAGGTAGGACATAGTTTTAGAACCGGACTACCTAACTAAAGGGTCAGTCTACAGAAAGTATTATGTCCACACAAATGAACACCTCATGTCATGCATGTGCTAATAAGTAAAGTTAAGAGACAGGAAAGCAGTAAAAGTAACATTCACATATTAATGACGTAGAATAAAACGTCACACGCTAGTATTGAAGAGTATGAATTGCAGAGTTATTATACATACAATAAGATAATCTCATTTTCATGAATATTTGCAATTAATGTGTTAATCTTCAGATTATGCATATACTTAGTGTTTGGATGCCCGAGTAAAATATTAAAATTAAGGAACTGGACTTCACCCAGAGTGGGCAAAAAGTGGTACCTCGCCAGTGAAACACGAGCACTGATCATTTTTAACGGGGCCTCTCGTAACTCCCCCTTTCGGGAGTAAGACTATTGTAGCATCAACTATCTCAAGGTGCATCATGAGTACACTAAGGGCTTCTCCAACTCTGCCTACTCCCCCTGACGGGAGTGATGAGAGCGAGACATAATAATCGTCTAGTCCTTAAGTTTATACTTCACCTGTGCCTCCCCAAACCACATATCTGGAATTTCATCCATCTCCAAATGGACCGAGAATCCCAGATATTTATTAACTCTCTTCTCACTTTCAATTCATCAATTATTACATCAAGTATTTCATTTTGGCGGTCTCAATTACCGCTTCCACATTTCATATTTCATTTCATCATTATCATATCATGAACATCTCTTTTCATTTCCATCTTTATTTCATGGTCAAGTCCACATATATATCAATTTCAAAGATAGTATAAAGCTTCTTTTCTTGCATATGAGTAAGAATAACATAGAACATCATGGTCATGTTCTTTCATAACATGTATTCATGACATGCGAAACTGAAAATTTCATATCATAAACTTGGAACTTACATAACATGTTAACATAATCATAGCAATGGAAACAAAGTTCAAAACTATCAGAAAACTAGGTCACACGACTGTTTGGGCCGCTCACACGACCGTTTGGGCCGCTCACATGGCTGTGTGAAGTGACGCTGATGAAAGCTCCGGAAAACATCCACAACATGGCATTTGTATAGCATATATAGCAGCAAAAATGATAAACGAAGTTTTGTCAAAAGCTGGAAAAATAGCACGGCCACACGGGCATATGGGAGGTTCACACAGGCATATGGAAGGTCCACCCGGGCGTGTGGAACGTTCCACACGGGCGTGTGGAAAGTTCATACGGGCGTGTTGAGTTCACTCTCAGGTCAGGAACAAGTTGACTACAATGGCGTGTGAGTAGTCTACACAGGTGTGGGTTGAGGGGCATCTACCTACCAACACTCGCGTCTAAGTCGACGAGTTAAGGAGCTAATGGGGTCGACACGACCGTGTCAAATTTTGACATGACCGTGTGGGACCAAAAATAAAGACACGGTCGTTTTATGACCGTGTGACACCTCTGATGGTCGAACGACCACACACGTTCATGACTCGACAGTGTGGGTGATGACACGACTTCCACACGGCCACGACTCGGTCGTGTGGTTTCTTAGTACTGCCAGGATTTTACGGCGATTAATTTACTCCTACGCAATTCTAAATTGAATCCTAACTAGTTGAGTTACGAATCCTACCTATTGGGGTCCTTCAATAGGTCTGGGACCCTTCTTCTCCTTGAAGACCCTCTAAAGCTCTCCTTTCTTCTTCAATCAATACTTCAAAACTTGCAGATCTTAGGGGTTGGTGAATGGGCGAAGGCAGCAAGGGGTGGCTTGGCTCGAGCGTGAGCTTGCTGAGAAGAGGATGGAGCTTTCTTTTACTTTTTCTTTTATCCCAATTTTTATTTCCTTTTTATTCTTCCTTTCATCATCATCACCCCCTCAAAACCCTCCAAGCTCGCCATATGCCCCTATGGTTGGTGAGATTTGAGTTGGTAATGTCACCTCAAGCATGTGGTGTCTTCATTATGGATTTTCTTTTTAGGAAAAATAAATATACATCTTATAATACTATATACCATCCAACATACAAGTATTTCACCCATATACTTTATTTATTTAAATCCAAATGATGTTAAAAAATCTTTTAAAATTAATTCTATTATTATAAAATTTTGGGAAAAATTTATAAAAATACCCAGAAATTTATACATATGTATACGTCCAAAAATACATACAACATATACGTATAATAACATTAGTGTTATTACAGAATTTGTTTCCTTTGTTGAGGCACAGATGGATGATGATAATTTAGATACTCTGGCCTGGTGGAAAGGGTATGAATCCGTTTATCCAATTCTTTTCATCATGGCTCGTGATTTGTTAGTTGTTCCTATATTTATTGTTGCTTCGGAGTCCGCTTTTAGTGTATGTGTCGCGTTCTGAGCAACAAGAGGTCAATGCTGAAGGAAGACATAGTTGAAGTTGCACTTTGTGCGAAGGATTGGTTCTATGCTGAAAACCGCTTGCAGGATAAAAATGACATTTCTGAAGATTCCGACGAAGAATAGACACAAGATGAGTGATTTTCATTTCTTATGTGTATTATCATTTTCTTATTTGTATTAGAGTTCTTTTTTGGCTAATGTATGAGAGGTAAGGCTGGCTGATTTAAGTCACTTCTCAAAAAAAGTTAATTAATAAAATTTAAAGGTTCAACCCGGGACCTTCGAGAATTTCGGGCTTAAATATGTTTCTATCCAATGGCAATACTGTACCTATTTAGCAATAAAAGAAATCATTGTTTTCTCATTTTTAAAATTTCTATCTACTTACAAAAGAAATTTCTATCTACAAGTAGATAATGTTCTCTCATGTTTTCTCATTTTTGCTCTTTTAGACTATATGTAATTTTTAAATAAAATATTATGTTTTAAAAAACTAGCCAGCTCTAAAATTTTTTATACTATGTATAAATTTTATATGTTATGTGTAAATATTTTTTTCATTTTAAAAGAATTTTTTAGAATTTTTTAATGAATTTGAAGTGTTTTAAAGGTTTTTTTTATTTTTTTATTTTTAATTAAAAAAGCCCGGCCTGGCCTGATCCAGGCCGCGAGTCGGGCTTCCTTGGTTTGGCCATCGGCTGGGCCAACCCGACCGGCTCGTGCCACCTGGTCAAATGACCCGGCCCGGCCCGTGGCCTGGTCAAATCCTGCCCGGGCCCGGACATGCCCGATGGCCACCTTGATGCTCAGCCCTCATCCTCACAACCACCCACCGATAGAGAGCTCATACTTCCATATGTGAAAGGACCACATTTACTTCCGGATTTTGAGCATAACAATAGTAGAGCTATCATCTTTAAAAGATTTGTAAAATTGATGACCTTAGAGGATATGAGATTAGGGAGATTTTAGCATATCAAGGACTTGGGGGGTTCTTCTCCATTGAGAGTTTTTGTAGGTGCCGTAAGGAAATATACTAGGTACGCTAAACTATTTAGCATGCAGCGGACTGAAAAATCAAATTTTACTATGACCAGAATATCATAACCAAAATCTATTGTAAAGCTAGAAATTAATGTTAATAAAAGGTCATACCTTTGCGCGGATATACTTACGCGATGTCTGTATATCCAAAAAATGTTTCCGGTGAAGACCACGCGTCACCGCTCCATCCTCCATGGTATGATAGAAGTCATACAATGGTGACAACTCCGTCACGATCCTTGAGCTCCTCCAGAGACCGAACTCGACTTCCAATCGATGTGGCTAGAGATTGATATGATGAGACGGAACGTTTTCGTCGTAACATAACGTTTGCGTTAACTCCATGTGACGTAACCATTGCATTATGTCTTGCGTGTGGTGATTATTCATGCATGGTGTGGGGCGAGCTTCTCATTTGGGCTTCAACGATTTGGGCCTTTATTTTCTGGGCTGGGCATAAGGCCGTAACAGGTACGGTTAGGATTGCCATTTAAAAAACCCAAGGCTGGAGCTGGGGCCAAATTTTAGGCCCGAAGTATATTAGTACTGCGGCCTAGCTCCGACCCGGTCCGACCTGTCATGTTTTCATCCCTACCTCCATGCGAACATGTTTTTCGGGCTTCCCCATGCTATGTAGCCCACATATATTATATTTAATGCGAGGCATTACGATTCGTTCATTTCAAGTTAAAGATTGTCGAGGGCTAAAAAGCCCACTCAATCATGCATTTTTTCTCCGGGCCGTCGATGGTTAAAAAAAAACGGAGGCAAGCTAACTTTGGCACAGTTCGATTGCTTGGAGAGGGCCCGGCCCAAGATGCAAGCAACTCCAGACTCCAGGGGCGGTTATAGTCACTCTCTCGGTCTTTTGTGCCGTGAGCTAACGTCATGTGCGCGCCCCGCCCTCGCCCCCAAGATGAGTGGACGAGGACGGCGGCGTGTCCAGCAATGCTTCCCCATCCCCAAATGACGACACGTAGTTTTCCTCACATTGGCGATGTGACCCGAGGGCTGTCCCCAGGCGGCGCGTCTCTCTCCTCTTCAAGTATGTACTTCCCTCTTACTTATAGCTCCGATCGATTAGAATCTCCGATGGCGACCTCGATCAGCGGCTTGTTCGTGTTTTTACTCTTGCTGCTGGTTTTGAATCTGAATTTGTGTTCGGGGCGGGAGTGGGTCCCAGCGATCCGGATGCAGACGGGGCGAGAAGCCTCCGGCGGCGTGGAGGCGGACGAAGACGAAGACGAAGACGGCGAGGTGGGGACTTGGTGGGCGGTGCTCGTCGCCGGTTCAAACGGATACGGGAATTATAGGCACCAGGTGCGGATGCAGCTAATTAATTAATCCAACTGATTTTAATTAAATTGAAGTTTAGAATTAAATGTTGCTATTTTTCGTAATTTAATTTAAATATTTTTGATGTAGGCGATGTTTGTCACGCGTATCAGACACTGAGAAAGGGAGGTCTGAAGGAGGTGGACATCGAGGTGTTCATGTACGATGGCGTGACGGACCACCCGCTCAATCCGAGGCCTGGGGTCATTATCAACCATCCCAACGGCCCCGATGTTTACAAAGGAGTCACCAAAGTAAATTAATCAGCTATTTTATTACTATTTTTTTGATTTAACTTGTTCTTGCTTCAACTTGCTGCCCCAATTTAACGCTGACGAATTTAAGCAAACACTTACTGTGCATTGCTTCGATGACTGTGACGTGTAGAAGCGTGCAAGCCAGAAGTTTCAGAAGGAAAGAAGTAATTATATATCCTTAGTTTCGAATTTTTTAGAGTTTTCAAAAATGTCTTAATCATACTAAATTTAAGCAAACACTTGGCGTGCATCATTACTTGACCGTGCATCATTACTTGACCACGACAGCCAAAGAATTCAAGTAGAATGTGCACAAACAAACACATATGTGCAAGTTGATGCATGCAACAAATGTAAACATGCTAGCCAAGTTTCTACAAGAACAAATTTAATTATCATCATCGGTTCAATGTTTTTAAGGAATTGAAGTTTTCAATTATTAACTTTTGGACCGAATCTTTAGTTTTATGATTTTTGGGTTATTTTTAAAAATAAAATTCTATGGTTGTAGGATTATACCGGGGTGCAAGTTACTGCAAAGAATCTCAAAGCAATTCTGTTGTGTAACAAGACTGCAGTTTGAGGAGGCAGTGGGAAGGCGGTAGATAGCAAACCAAACAAACACATCTTTATTTACTACTATGATCACGGAGGCCCCAGAGTTCTTGGTTAGTATTGTGGTCACCTTTTTTTAAGATCCGCAATGTTTGATTGACATTTGAAGGATATAAGTGAGTTTTTAGTAATTTCTCGATTTTAGGAATGCCCAACATGTCGTTCCTTTACGCTGTGGATTTCATCCACGTGTTGAAGAAGAAACACGAATCCAATAGTTATAGAGATCGTATGCATGACCTTGCATTCCCTTTTGCAGTCGAGCAGTTGAAAAGAGTATCCTAATGATCTATTTTACTGTTTGATGAGGTTATTTATGTGGAGGCGTGTGAGAGTGGGGGCATTTTGAGGGTTTGTTGCCAGAAAATCTGAACGTTTATGTGAGTACGGCCTTAAATGCAGAGGAGAGGAGAGCAGCTGGGGGCCTTATTGCCCTGAAATGGATTCCCCTCCGCCTCCTGAATACATAACTTGCCTCGGTGATTTGTATAGTGTTGCATGGATGGAAGACATGTATATTGTTCTCTTCTAATCCCTACCAGAAACTTAATAGATATTTTTTGTGCAATTTAATAGAAGAGGATTCATCATGTTACCATCATATTAGCATTGCTATCGTCATTAGTTGCAGTTTCATGCTCATCGTCAGATTTTAGAGCGTCAATGTGATGTTGACCATTCTTTTTCTTCTGTTCCGTTGGAGTTTCCTTGGAGAATGGGATGCATTAGCACAGCTTTTATTTAATTTTGTTGCTAAAGTTTTTAATTCTGAAAATTACTTTTCTTTTGGATGTAAACCTGATTTAGGGACATCATATTCAAGTGATTTTTGGAAGTGTGATGAGGAGTTTAGTTGGAATTTGGATTTTTTTTCAAAGGGCATTTACTGGACAGAGCCCATAACCCATTATGCTATCTATCTATATAACTGAGCAAAAACCTCTCTTTCTCTCTCTCATCGTAATGTGATATCAACTATCTAATCTATTATCATGCTAAGTGTTGATCTTTAATTTAGAAATAGTATTAACAACTTGAATAAAATATCTCTATCTCTATCTACGTCAACGTCTATCTATCTTTACTACACTACTTTTATTTTTGATTCAAACGGCCCTACATGGAAGTATACATTTTTATATTAAAAAATGACATGTTGCATCATAGAGTCACATATTAATCGCGGCAACTAAATGGAGTTTTTAATTATTCTTTCATGTTTTCCATCCTTTGAGTTTGTTATGGGGGAAAACCAATGTGGGTCCCACATTTTTGCTGCAGCTATTTGGATTCTATCTTTGTATCACAGTAAACGCTTTTAACAAAAGTTTTTTGCATTGCAGGTTATAATATAGTACTACAAGGAATTTGTATAAAACAGAAATTTAACGTTATAAAATTAAAAAATTTCTTCTTTTATAAATGCTTTGAGGTCAAATTAATTTAATATTAATTGCATATCCTTTCTTTTATGTTGATATATTTTTATTAATACAAATCTTTGCAATGAAATCCTTTACCAAGGCCTTTTACAGATTGAAATTTAATTTGTATCTTGAACTAATATTTTCCAAATGTAAATTAATTTGAACTTTTTTGAGCTTGGTTTTTTTCATGTATCAACAGTCGGCAGTTATGTTAATTACACGTGTCACGTTTTGTAATCTGATAAGTGTCAAGCCTCATAGTTCATGAAAACTATCAACATTTTCAAAACAAGAAGAACCTTCAACTTTTCCAAACCCACTCGTTGATGTCAACCCCTCCCTCCAAATTTCAGTATTTTTTTGCTTATATTATTTTGATCTTTCTTTTTAAATTTTGAATTACTAGAAAATTTAGAATAGATTTCTTATTTAAATTATACCAATCCAGCATGGAAACATGGTCAATGCAGATTATCTCTAATGATGAAAATGAATTGGTCATATTGCTTATTCATGACATTCATCCATTATCAAATGGATATCTATATTTATTTAAAATCACTTTAACAATCCTTCTATTGGGAAAAAAGTTTGGTTTGTTTTGGACAAATCAATCTTTGCCTATTGGATCTATACTCTTATAAATTAATTGTAATGATATTATTTTGAGAACTCCCCATATCCCTCAAACTCCTACTGGTGCTCATGGCCTCGGCTGCAGATCCCACCAGCAACTCCCCTGATAATCCCACCAGCAACTGCTCTTATCCCCTTAATGTCTACTAGCTGCTTTCTCTTTCAGTGAGACCCACAACCTGAAGGAGGAGACAATAAGCAAACAGTCTGAGACTGTGAAGGAGAGGACCTTTAACTACAATGCCTACAATACTGGATCTCAACCAGGGGCATCAAATCCGAGAAGCTCTACCTCTATCAATGGTTCAATCCCTCAAATGCCAACGTCAGTGACAATGTTCTTGGCCTTGGGCAAAAGCACATCGGGGCAATCAACCAGAGGGATGCCGATATCCTTTTCATGTGCGACAGGCTATAATTCAATCTTTTTCTTTTTTCCTTGTGTGTGTTTTTGTTTTGTCTATAATTCAATGGCATCCGATCATGGGAAATTTCTGTGTTTTTATTTCTTAGCTGATTTTTGATCACTTGTGAGCTTAGGTAAGATCTATTTTTAGATGAAGATGATATCCTTGATGATAGTGAGAGATTTGCTAGGTGTTAATTTAGATCTGTACTGCCTGTAGACTAGTGACACTTAAGTTGTTTCAGGTATGGACATGTGAAGTAGGATCATGTTTCTAGGAAAACCTCAATTCTTCCTATCGGCATCATTATCATTCTATACCATTTGTGCCACAACAGCAGGGACTGCTAACATATATTTGATTATTATTAGCAGTCCTGTAAAGTAGAAGGGTAAACTTGTAATTCAACTAAGGTGAGAAACCCCAACTAGTTGAAAATATTAGGAAATATGTAATTTCACGAGTTATGAGAGTTCTTAAATGAGAATCAGGATCAATTCACCTCTACCTAAAAGGTGAGCTCAGAATAACTAATCCATTGAACTTAGAATCAGTTAGTCCCCATGAGATGATCTGTGGGTGATCCCTGCAGGTTTAGTACAAAACTTACGAGAATGTTAATTGCTTACTCAGGGAAACATTGTTGTATATAATTGTAGATTTAATAGGATGATGCTATAAATTTCAGAGGAAGAAGGGACTTATCGGTTTGCCGAGGCGTGCTAGGCACTGTCCTTAAGAGTAGATTTCTGTCCCTCAGAGTATGAACTCGGTACAAGACAGGTCCAGCGGCTACCCTACAGGATTCAACGGCAACGGCCTTGTAAGTGTGCACTCACAATACAAGGCTCCAGCGAGCATCAAATGTTCTTCGATCTCGAACGAAGAGGAAGAGTAAGGAGTTCGCAGCAGGGTGGAAGACGCAGCAATAGAGGATCTGTTCGGGTCTGTGGAGGCAGTTGGCGAACAGAACAGTGGCATGAAGAACAGCAGCAAAGAATTTGTTTGGGAGGAAGAATGATATTTCGCAGTGTGTAAAAACCCTTGACAGACTAGGGTTTATATAGGTGAAGGCAAAATAACAGTTGGAATTCCGCAATTAAGAGAGAGGTTTAGTTCTGCCATTAAATGAAATAATAGCTGTTGCGAAATTAAATGAAAATATAGCTGTTGGGCCATTAAACAACGCAATAAAAGAAATATGACTGTTGGGGAAAATTAAAACCGTAATGAGCCTTTCAAATTCTGTCAAACAGGCGGGCTAAAAATTTTACGCAAAACTCGGGCACTCCGCGCGCGCACCCGTGAACCCCCCTGCGCAGGCGCGACGCCAGCGCACACATGCTAAGGTTTTCCGGATCCGACGCCCATAATTTCCATTCGGTTCAACCCGGTTTGGGCTCGGCCCATGCTTGGGCTCATGCTCACGCGAGCTACCCCCAAGTCCTAGCCCATTAACAAGTCCAATAGCCCAATAACAAGAAGACTCTTATATACCCATCAAAGGGTTATCTCCCATCCAATGTGGGACTATTTTCTCTTTGAAATTGGAAAAAATATCCAACAATCCCCCACTATTTCAAAATTTCAAAAGGTAAGGGAAAAAGAATCCAAGATGAGGAAAAGAAAAGATTTCGAGATCGAATACGACAATTCAATACACTAGCAATGATGACTTTCGGTCTATGAACCATTACTTAGGGAATGGAAGTGTGTTCTACAAGAAGTTGGTGAAACATATAGTTTCTATGAACCAATCTCCTTTATTGTAAAACATTGACTTACAACCCATATTGAATCATCAATGAATAGTTGCTTGCTCTTTCGGGTTGGCACGTTTCGGCCATGCGCCATACCTGGATTTTCATGAGTGCTCTAGCGAATGTACCCAAATTCGCATAGGAAGCGGCCCCACTTCCACACCCATATAGGTGGACCCATCAAGTGTGCTCGACGATTATGCACACCACCCAACAAGGGCTATGGTTTCCATTAAGAGTCATATGCTCACCCTCTCTCATCATCGATAGCACTATCTACACCATAGGATGGGACATGAACATAATGATAGTGCTCCTCACGATCAACAAGTGACTTGTTGTTACCCATATGAACCTACTTCATGAGATCATCAATCACATAGGTTGGGTTACCATCACTTTTGACCTATGTTTTAGGTTTAAGTCCCATTCACCTCGATGTACTTTCCACTAACTTCCTATTTAGTGGTTTTGTCAGAGGATCTGTCAAATTCATCTCTGACCTCACATAATCAAGGGATACTATCCCATGATCTAGCAGCTGCCTCACAATAGAGTGCCTTAGGCGTATATGCCTACTCTTCCCATTAAAAACTTTATTTTTGGCTTTTGCAATTGCAGCTTGGCTATCACAATGGATAGACACAGACAGTACCGGTTTTTCACAAATGGGAAGATCACCAAGAAGGTTCTTAAGCCACTCGGCCTCACTACATGCCTTCTCCAAGGCAATAAACTCGGATTCCATAGTAGACCGAGCAATACAAGTTTGCTTGGATGATTTTCAATACACCGCACCTCCACCAAGTGTAAAAACATAACCACTTGTGTATTTAAGCTCATCTGAATCAGAGATCCAGTTTGCATCAGTAAAACCTTCTAAAACTGATGGATCGCTACTAAAAATTAATCCATATTCAAGAGTTCCTTTCAAGTATCTCATAACTCTTGACAAAGCATTCCAATGATCACTATTAGGATTTTGAGTGTAACGACTTAATCTACTAATAGCATAAGCAATATCAGGGCGAGTACAATTCATCAAATACATTAAGCTACCAATGATCTGAGCATATTTAATTTGTGAAACAGATTCACCAAAATTTTTAGTTAAATGTAAACTAGCATCATATGGAGTAGCTACTGGTTTTTGATCATGATATCCAAACTTTTCAAGTATTTTAATAGCATAATGTTCTTGAGAAAGCATAATCCCGCTAGGTGTCTTAGTTAACTTAATACCTAAGATCACATCAGCTTCACCCATGTCTTTCATATCAAATTTAGAAGACAAGAATGACTTAGTTGCATTTACTACATCTAGGTTGGTGCCGAGAATAAGCATGTCATCAACATATAAGCAAATAATAACACCAACACCATTATCAAACTTAGTGTAAATACATTTATCAGCATCATTTATATGATAACCATTTGAAAGCAAAACAGAATCAAATTTATCATGCCATTGTTTTGGAGCTTGTTTTAAACCATAAAGAGATTTAACAAGTTTGCATACTTTATGTTCATTTCCAGGAGTGATACAACCTTCAGGCTGTTCCATATAAATCTCTTCTTCCAAATCTCCATTCAAAAAAGCCGTCTTTACATCCATTTGATGGATAACAAGACTATGTATAGAAGCTAAGGCAACCAAGACACGGATAGAAGCTATCCTAGTGACAAGGGCAAACGTGTCAAAGTAATCAATGTCTTTCTTTTGGTTGAAACCTTTAGCCACTAATCTAGCTTTGAACTTGTCAATAGAACCATCAGGTTTTAGCTTCCTTTTAAATATCCACTTGCAACCAATAGTTTTAGCCCCTGGGGGCAAAATAACAAGTTCCCATGTGTGATTTGACATAATGGATTCTAATTCACTGTTGATTGCTTCTTTCCAAAAAGTGGCATCAGGAGATGTGATGGCTTCATGGTATGTAAGAGGATCATCATCAATAAGAAAGGTAAAAAAGCCATCACATAGATTAGTCTCCCTCCTAACTCTTTTACTCCTTACTTCTATCTCATCATCATTATCAAGCGAATGAACATCAGAAGTGTGCGATGATGGAGGTGCAGAAGTCAACCTAATATTATCCATTTTCATTGGAAATATGTGTTCAAAGAAATCAGCATTCTTGGTTTCAACAATAGTGTTAGGCTCCATTATGTTTTGCTCACTTTTAACAACTAGGAATCTATATGAAGTACTATTTTGAGCATATCCAATAAACATGCAATCAAAGGTTTTAGGACCTAATTTTCTTTTCGTAGGTTCTGGTAAAAGAACTTTAGCTAAGCACCCCCACACTTTGAGGTAACTAAGATTTGGAGAATGACCTACCCAAAGTTCATAAGGTGTCTTACTTAATTTCTTATAGGGAATTCTATTCTGAATATGACAAGCAGAGAGAATAGCTTCTCCCAAAAGGTTAAGAGGTGCACCTGAACTAATAAGCAAGTCATTCATCATCTCTTTTAAAGTCCTATTTTTCCTTTCTGCTATGCCATTTGATTCAGGTGAATATGGAGGTGTAGTCTCATGAATAATCCCATGTACTTCACAGTACTCATTAAAAGATGTAAACTCCCCTCCTCTATCTGATCTAACCCTTTTTATCTTCTTATTAAGTTGATTCTCTACTTTAGTCTTATACTTCAAAAACATATCAAAAGCTTCATCCTTAGATCTAAGCAAATATACTTCAGTGTATCTAGAGAAGTCCTCTACAAAAGTGATATAGAATTTCTTACCACCTCTAGTTATATTGCTTTTCAAATCCCCAAGGTCACTATGAATTAAAGCAAGTAGTTCACTTTCTTTGTGTACAGACCTACATGTTTTCTTAGTGGCTTTTGATTCAACACAAATTTCACATTTGTCATTAGAGGAAGATGAGGCATTCAACAATCCAATTTCTTTCATTTTCTTAATATATGAATAATTGACATGCCCTAGTCTATGGTGCCAGATATCAAAAGAGTCAATCAAGTAAGCAGAAGAAGAGGATGCATTATTATTCATGACATCAAGTACATTCAGAATGAAAAGACCCTGGTTACAATATCCCTTTCCCACAAACTGACCATTCTTGGTCATTACAATTTTATCAGACTCAAAAGTGACCTTAACCCCCACTTTTCCCAGAAGAGAGACAGAAACCAGATTCCAACAGATATTTGGGACATGGAGCACTTCACTAAGCGAAAGGGTTTTTCCTGAGGTTAATTTGAGAAGAACCTTCCCTTTCCCGATTACGGGTGAGGGTCTTGAATCCCCCATGTATACATTTTCCTCGCCAGAACTGATAGGAACATAGGAGGTAAAAGCTCCTCTATCAGCGCAGATATGCCGGGTTGCCCCGGAGTCAATTACCCAGTCCTTAGCATGTGCCACCATGTTAACTTCTGAGATCACCACAGCAATTATATCCCCTTCTACCAAGTTTGCACTTGGTTTAGGAGTATCTTTCCGGAAGCGACATTGAGCTGCATGGTGTCCAGGTTTCTTGCAAATAAAACAGTCCCCTTTCTTCTTGAAAGTAGTATGGTTTTGGCCCTTTTGAAATCTCTGATTTGGTTTGTGATTGGGTCTAAATTTCTTGAAAGGTTTCTTAGGATGAGAAGGAGGAAAGGAAGAAGTAGCTTCAATAAGATTGGCTTTAGAAACAATTTCTTTAGCAGAGTTGGTTTTCTCTCTTTCCCTATTCTTTTCCTCAACCCTAATATGGATGATAACATCTTCAAGGGACATTTGTTTTCTTTTGTGTTTGAGACTGTTTTTATAATCTTTCCAAGATTCGGGAAGTTTTTCAATAAGAGAGCCAGCAACAAAAGGATCAGGGAGAGTGAGATTTTTTAAGATCTTCTATGAGAACATAGAAGTCATGAATTTGGGAGGAGACAGTTTTATCTTCAGACATAGAAAAATGAAGGAAGTTACCTATAGCAAATTTTTGAGTACTAGCATCTTCTAGGATATATTTTTTGTTGAGATTAGACCAAATATCAGAAGCAATTTTAGTGGGACAGTAGACATCAAATAGTTCATTGGACAAGGTATGAATGATGGTATGTATACATATTTTATTAGCACGGTCCCATGCAGGAATGTCTTTTTCATCTGTTGATTTAGGATCTGTGAGTGCGAATGCAAAGCCAGTGACATCAAGTGTACTAAAAATTTTTTCTTGCCAACGCTTAAAGAATGAGCCAGAAAAAAGCTCGATTTTAGACAGATCAGGCAGATGTTTGGCAGTCACAATAGCAGCATCCATAATCTACTCTTAAGATTGTTGTATAAAATTGCAGATTTAATAGGATGATGCTATAAATTTAAGAGGAAGAAGGGACTTATCGGTTTGCCGAGGCGTGCTAGGCACTGTCCTTAAGAGTAGATTTTCACCCCTCAGAGTATGAACTCGGTGCAAGACAGGTCCAGCGGCTACCCTACAGGATTCAACGACAACGGCCTTGTAAGTATGCACTCACAATACAAGGCTCCAGCGAGCAGCAAATGTTCTTCGATCTCGAACGAAGAGGAAGAGCAAGGAGTTCGCAGCAGGGTGGAAGACGCAGCGATAGAGGATCTGTTCGGGTCTGTGGAGGCAGTTGGCAAACAGAACAGTGGCATGAAGAACAGCATCAAAGAATTTGTTTGGGAGGAAGAATGATATTTCGCAGTGTGTAAAAACCCTTGACAGACTAGGGTTTATATAGGTGAAGGCAAAATAACAGTTGGAATTCCGCAATTAAGAGAGAGGTTTAATTCTGCCATTAAATGAAATAATAGCTGTTGCGAAATTAAATGAAAATATAGCCGTTGGGCCATTAAACAGCGCAATAAAAGAAATATGACTGTTGGGGAAAATTAAAACCGTAATGGGCATTTCAAATTCTGCCAAACAGGCGGGCTAAAAAATTTGACGCAAAACTCGGGCACTCCGCGCGCGCACCCGTGAAACCCCCCTGCGCAGGCGCGACGCCAGCGCACACATGCTAAGGTTTTCCGGATCCGACGCCCACAATTTCCATTCGGTTCAACCCGGTTTGGGCTCGGCCCCATGCTTGGGCTCATGCGCACGCGAGCTACCCCCAAGTCCTAGCCCATTAACAAGTCCAATAGCCCAATAACAAGAAGACTCTTATATACCCATCAAAGGGTTATCTCCCATCCAATGTGAGACTATTTTATCTTTGAAATTGGAAGAAATATCCAACAAACATGAGGTCATTCAGTTTTAAATTTTACCAAGAAAATTTTTTGGAGGCCTCATATGTATATGTATATCTATTTAACAAATGAGGGGGACCCCCATGGGCATGTCTGACGTGGCAATGTCGCGTTGGCCCGTGGGGATCCCCCCCACTCACAAAAAAATTAAAAAAAAATCCCCCGCACTTTATTTTTACAAGTTCGCCACCGGGGTTTTTTCCTTTTTAACCCCAGAGTGTTTTGCATTTTAACCACCGGCTTTTGCACTTTTTACCCCCGACGATGCCGACACACACACCCACGCTTCTCATCATTTTTGGTTGGATGCATTTGCCGAACCCTCTTCGTGGGGTTTTTACCGCGCCGTGCACTATGTGCACGGGTTATTTCTAGTATATATATATATGGCCTCCAAAATATAGCTAACAAGTGTATTATATATATATACACACACACATACACACTAGTCATAACTCGTGCCCTCCGGCACGGTTCATTTAAGATATCACCTCAAAATCTTTGTTCTTCCCAAAAATTATTTCCCCTCCAAAATTTAAACGAACAAAAATTTAGCTTCGGCGCGGAACAACAAATTCGACGCAGGTGCCTTTGGCGCGGACGCCTTTGGCGCAGAACAACAAATTAGAGTAGAACAACAAATTTGGTGCGGAACAACAAATTAGCGTAAAAAAATTTAGCGGGCGCCTTCGGTCACGGTTCATTTAAGATATCTCATCAAAATCTTTATTCACACCCAAAAATTATTTCCCCTCCAAAATTTCAACGAACAAAAATTTAGCTTCGGCGCGGGCGCCTTCGGCATGAAACACCAAATTCGGTGCAGACGTCTTCGACACGGAACAACAAATTCGGCGCAGACATCTTCGACACGGAACAACAAATTTGGCAGGGGTGCATTCGGCGCAGAACAACAAATTAGCGTAGAACAACAAATTTGGCGCGGAACAACAAATTAACGTAAAAAAATTTAACAGGTGCCTTCGGCGTAGAATAACATATTCGGTCCACGGCACGGTTCATTTAAGATTTCCCCTCTGCGAAATATTTGTTTCCCAAAAATTATTTCCACAGCCAAAATTTAAAAGAACAAATTAGCGTAAAAATATTTAGCGGCATGTGCGTTTTCGGCGAGGGTGCATTTGACACGGAACAACAAATTAGACGCGGGCGCTTTTGACACTGAACAACAAATTCGGCGTAGTACAACAAATTCGATACGGAACAACAATTAGCGAAAAAAATTTAGCGGACGTCTTCGGCACTAGGAAATTTTTTTACTCCAGGCCAAAATAGAAACCCTCAAAAATGAAGGGGAGAAGTGCATAAGTGTGGGTGTGGGGGTAAAAAGTGAAATGTGAGGGTCTTTAGCAAAAAGGGGAAAGGTGCGGTATTCTTCACAAATGTAGTGATTTTGTGGGGGTTGAAAGCCAAAGAAAAAAACAAAAAAGTCCGCATTTCACAACACTCATCTCAACCATTCTTTTACCAAGATTAAATCCTAGCCATTCTTCTATTAACCTCTTTATACATCAGCATGACATCATCTTGGCCTAGTCAGCCCTAGGATTCAAAAAAGTTGTCAAATGTAATATATATTATACATTTGACAACCTTTTTCAATTCTAGGGCTGACTAGGATAAGATAACGAGTGGCTGTGATTGGATCTTAGGGAATGGAAGGTTGAGATGAGTTTTGAGAAAGTTTCGGGAGGAATAAATTTGGTTAGAAAACTCAAAATTTTGAAATTTTTATGTAAAAATGTAACACCTAATGGAACCTCACTCATTATCCAGATCATGCACTCCAGATCATGCACTTAACTCAGAACAAAAACAATATGCAGATTGAACATGTCACATATGGTCAGGAAAAAAATAAGTATTAACCTTGAACTCACAAGGAAGAACAAAACTTTGTTCAGGAAAAAATGTCAATACGCAGGCTTCCAAAATTCTGCAACAATACAAACGAACAAGTAATCATGGCTAGCGTACCATGATCTACTGAGAATTTTACAATACAAAATTTAACCTTATTTTATAAAAAGCAATCATGGCTAACTAAGTTGTCAAAACTCATGTGTACAAGTTCCGAAGGCGCACACTAAATTTTTCTACAATAATTTGTTGTTCTGCGCCGAAGGCGTCCGTGTCGAATTTGTTGTTCAACGCTAATTTGTTGTTTAGCGCTGAATTTGTTGTTTCATGTCGAAGGCGCAAGCGCCGAATTTGTTGTTCCGCACCGAAGGCGCCCATGGCGCTAAATATTTACGCTAATCTGTTCTTTAAAATTTTGGGCGTGAAAACAATTTTTTAGGGAACAAAGATTTTACGGTGGAAAATCTTAAATGAACCGTGCATGCAGACACGTGTTATAACTAGTATATATATTTGAAAAGTAAGTGTGTATGTATATAAATATAAACAGGAACTACATCAAGACAAGAACCAACAAGTAGAGCAGGTGAGGGAGAGGCTGGGAAGCGGTCGCCTCACATCAGAACTACCAGGCTATAACAAGAAAAGAAATAAAAGGAGAAAATCTATGCTGTGGAGGCACACACAAAATGGCCTAAGAGAGCCCCAAGTTTCCAAAAATAGGTAGATCCACAGAGTCTACATCCTCAAGGTCACAACCAACCATGGCGTCCAAGACATCGGAAGAGATTCTAGCAAGGAGGGCAGCCATGTGGTACTTCAGGGAGCAGAAGATGCGGTTGTCCCTCTCCTGCCAAATGTGCCAAACAGTCGCAGAGAAAACCAGCAAGGAGAGCTTGTCCTGGGGAGTGGTCTTCCCCTTGGCGCCAAACCGCTGTCTCAGCATGTAAGCATCAACGATAATGGATTTGGAGCCGGAGGGAAGGCCAAGCCGGAGCTTGCAGGTCGCCCAGATGAAAGCACTGTAGTCGCAACGACAAGTGTATTATATATATAAACATCACATGAGGCAATTGTTTTGTTCCGTGGGCATATCCCCAAGATGGCCATCACCCTTCTTCGTGTCTTCCATGGTAAACTGCTCACCAGAGATGAACTTGTTAGCTGGCAGGTCCGGACTTTCCCACATTGCGTCCTCTGTGATGAGGGGGATAATGAGAGCATCAATCATCTATTCTTTGCTTGCATCTATTCTGGGTATTTCATTCGTAGAAGCTTCCTAAAGCTTGGAATTGTGAGCACCCTCCGAGCTATTCATGATGTTGGGGATTTCTTTCTTACTACCTTTGGTAGAAGCGACTCTGTGGGTTCTCTTGCTAAGACGCCTTTGGCTGCCATAATGTGGCATATTTGGAAGGAGCGCAACAGAGGAATCTTTGAGGGGGCTTGCTCCCTCAAAATCAAGCTTTTTGAGGACATAGCTGATGATGTCAGGATTGCGTTACACAATGCCGACAAGGACCCTTCCCATGATAGCATTCCCTATGCTAACTGGGGCCTGTGTGATGGCACCTGATTATACTCATATTTTGTCCCGATGGACTCTTGATTTGCTCATGGCCCCTTTTGTCATTGGCTCGGGCATATACCTTTAGTTTGATATACTTATACATCTTTTTGTTCTCCAATTAATGTGGAAGGGTTAGCCTTGGCTAGTGGTTGGTGACGGCGCTTGTGTCTTATCCACTCCCCATCCTTTTATCTCTCCTCTTCCCCATCGATGTTACTGGTATATCTTTTGCTACGATCATCAATACAGATACACACACTTACTTTCGATATATATGTGTGTATATAAAAATACATTTGAGGAGGTTTGATGTGACATTTGTTCTATGTAGTATCCAAAGAGGGGTTGCCAAATGGGATGCAACATCACCCCAAAGAAAAAACCCCCAAAGCCTTGTTATTTATATGTTTGCTATTACTTTTTCATGAACCCAAAGATGACTGTAAGGCTTGAAGGGCCGACCTGAATACATAAAGAGCCGACCTGAAGACCTGAAGAGCTGACCTGGAAGACCTAAAGACCCACCTGGAAGACATGAAGACCTGAGGACCTAACCTGAACATTTGAAGAGCTGACCTGACTAGAAGACCTGAAGACCAGACCTGGAGATCTACAAAGCTGACGTGAAGACCTGAAGACCTGAAGAGCTGACCTGAAGACCTGAAGACCTGAAGACCTGAAGAGCTGACATGAATACTTGAAGAGCTGAGTTGACTGTAAGACTATACGACTAACTGGAAGACATGAGGAGCTGACTTAACTAGAAGACCTACAGACCCGACTGGAATATCTGAAGACTTGATTAGACTATCTTTATCCCTTTGAACCCCCACCTAAAGACATGAAGAGCTAAGCTGACTGATAGACAAGAAGACTTGAGAAGCTGACCTGACTGGAAGGCCTACAAACCTGACTGGAATACCTGATTACCTGATTGGAATACCTGATTACCCGACTGGACTGTCTTTTTTCACTTCGAATCCCTACATTTTTGCACTTAACTCTTACTTTTCCCCTCTTTTACCCCCATACAATACACACACAAATTCAATCTCCTTTTCAGTTGCGAGTGTGTTCTACATCATGTGTGTAGGTTTTTTCTTGATTCATTGTGCATTATGTGCACTGGTTATTTCTATGGGTGTGTGTATATATATATGCCACTTTACTGCTGAAACCCTTTGACCATTGTGCAATCAATAGAGATGTGTCCAAAAACAAAATTGACAAGACAAGAAAACGTCCCACCATTAATCATGTAAAAACATCCTTCACTAGAAGGAAGAGCGAGGAGAGAGTGAGGAGATTGTAACTCTCCAAAATCGAGCACTGTAATTCTAGTATTCAATTTGATCAGATTGGAGTAGGATAGTGCTGAGCTCGGTTCTCTTGCCGACGACCGTGCCTCGCCATTGTCGGCGATCTTCTCAAATTCGCTTGCAAATCAAAGAAAATTGGCAGAATTGATTCTGCCAAGTAATTCTGAAAGAAAAATGAGAAAACAAAAGAAAAATTAAAGAGAGGAAAATCTGAGTAAATCTGAGACAATTTTCATTGACTTTTCAGCATAAGCATTTCCTCTTACAATTTAGGCTTTTTATAGAAATTCCTCTAACTAATTCTGTTACAACTTCCTAACCAGCTTAATGTCAACCTTTTGCTTTCAAGACTCCGACGGTTAGTTAGGGCCACCCGACGTTTAGGGAAGTCGTCGACGAGCTCCAGAGGATGGTGTAATCTTGTAGAAGATGGTAGAATCAGTTAGAAGAAGAGAAGAAGAAGAGAAGGTCTGTTTAAGCCATGTTTTGCCTTCATTTCGTTGGGAATGCAATGACCCCAGCACCACGTGGAAGAAAGCTTTATCTGCAATCAACAATCACGATTCACTTCATCTGTTAAATGAAGGACATGGATTGAAACTGATAGGATCCAATGGCTCAGCTGCGTCTTAGATGATACGTATCCAAATCCAACGGTTGAAGATCTACTCATCTGAAATACACAGCAGCACCGCTTCACCGACTCCGATGATGAACTTCGCTGCCTGAGCACGGATCTCCAACATTCCCTCTCCCTAATTTTGACCTTCTCTCAAGGTCAAAGTTCGGAAATCTCTTTACCAAGCTCCAATAATTCTCCCATGTCGACTCCTCCACACCACTTTGCTTCCATTTAAGCAACACTTACGGTATAATCGAATTTTTTCCCATAACTGACCTTCTATCAATCATAGTTTCTGACTCATCAATCAATTCTTCCACATAACCTGGCCGAGTCTCCTTTATTACACTCTTCCTATCCTTTTTTGGAGTTGAGACATGAAACACCAGATGAATTTTAGTTTCGGTAAGCAGTCCCAGCTTGTAAGCAACCGACACCACCCTCTGAATCACTGGATACGGACCATAGAATCTCGGAGAAAGTTTGTGAGGCTTTGTAACTGATACACTCAATTGCCTATAGGGCTGTAGACGCAAGTAAACCAAATCTCCCACCTCAAAAGTCCTCTCAGTTACGTGGCTTTCGGAATACTTCTTCATCCTCTCTCTCGAGCCTTCTGAAGATTATCCTTAAGGAGCTGCAACACTACTTCCTCCTGAGAAAATAAAGCCTCATCTACATCTGCAGCTTAGAAGTCCTAGGTATATATGTAACCAAGGCTGGAGGTTTCCTCCCATACACCACATCATAAGGAGTCAATCTTGTAGACCTTTGCCAAGTGGTATTATACCAATATTCAACCAAAGTGAGCTATCCAGGCCACTCTTTAGGCTTATGACTACAGAAGCACCACACGTAACACTCCAAGCTCTTATTGATAATCTCAGTTTGCCCATCAGACTGCAGATGATATGTGGAGCTTTGGGCCAGAGTTGAACCCTGTAAATTTTCTTTAGAACAAATTTTCTTTAAGATTTTGAATGGACCAGCATTACAGCTTGCAGTTTCTTCAAGGTTCCAGGAGGAAACCTCTTAGATCTGATTCGCACCATAACATAATCACATTCATTAAATTCTTTGAAGCGCTTGTGAGTATCTGCAATAGCCTTATATTTTTCATTGCTAGAATGAATTCGCCTGCTGATCTCTTTATGCAAGTCATGAATGTGTTGTGCAAATGACTCAGCTGACTCAGACACTCTATGATGATGCGACATTGGAACGCGGACTATATGCTTTCTAGGTTTGTAACCATGAACTACCTCAAATGGACTCATGCCAATGGACCTATTTATTGACCCATTATATGCAAACTCGACAGTAGACAATATCAGATCCCAATTCCTTGGATTTTCACCCACTAAGCATCTGAGAAGATTCCCTAAACTACGATTTACTACCTCAGTTTGGTCATCAGTCTGGGCATGGTAAGCAGTGGAGAAATTGAGCTTAGTGCCCATCATATGCCATAGGGTTTTCCAGAAGTAGCTCATGAACTTTACATCCATATCAGATACTATACTCTTGGGTAGACCATGGAGATGAACAACCACATCAAAATAAAGCTTGGCAATGTGTGATCCATCTGATGTTTTGGAACAAGTGATGACGTGTGCCATTTTAGAGAATTGATCCACAATGACAAAAACTGAATCGTGCTTCTTAGGCGTGCGTGGAAGTCTTAGCACGAAATCCATACTAACATCTTGTCAGGGACAGTCTGGCACATGTAAAGGTGTGTAGCGGCCAGTATTCTGCTTTCTATATTTAGCCATCTGACAGACTTGACATTGACCTACCGTGTGGCAACATCTCTCTTTAGGCTCGGCTAATAGAACTGACTCTCTATAGACTCAATCGTTTTATTTTTCTCAAAGTGTCCTGATAAACCTCCAGCATGTATCTCTCAGACAATAAAATCTCTCACAAAAGTACGTGGAATGTATAGCTGAGTGGCCCTAAAAAGATACCCATCTTACAGGAAATAACTATCTCGCTCTCGTACTAACTCATCCTGAAGGATAGCAAAAATCTCACTAAAGTCTGGGCACGGCACATAATCCTCCTTAATCTTCTCGAATCCTATTACCTGAACACTCATAGAAAATAGTAGAGCAACTCTGTGACTGAGTGCGTCAGCGGCCTTATTCTCAACCACCGCCTTAGGGTTGAGGACAAATGTATACTCCTGAAGAAATCCAACCCACCGAGCGTGTCTAGAGTTTAGTTTTTTTCTGGGAATTGAGATATTTCAAGGCCTCATGATCCGAGTACAATACGAACTCTTGCGGTAGGAGATAGTGTCTCCAATATCGTAAGACGTGTATTACCGCTTAGAATTCCTTATCGTAGGTGGAGTAGCGTAGTTTGGCATCACTAAGTTTCTAACTAAAGTATGTCACATGATGTCATTCTTGACTTAAAACTCCACTTATGCCTATACCTGAAGCATTACATGCTACCTCAAATGCTTTCATGAAATCTGGGAGGTGCATAACATGTGCATTAGTCGTACTTCTCTTTTTATCCTCGAACGCCTTAGCAGCAGATTCAGTCCACATAAAGTCCCCTTTTTCATACAGTCAGTGATTGGGGACATGATAGCATGATAGCACTGAACCCCGCTATGAATCGACGGTAGAATGTGGCTAATCCATGAAAACTCCTACCTCGTGTATGTTGCGGGGTTCGGGCCAATCTACTATCGCTTGATCTTTTTGGGATCCGCACGCACACCCTCTGAGGAAACAACAAAACCAAAGAAGATGACGCTATCAGTCAAGAAGGAACACTTAAGGTTTGCATAAAGGCTCTCTTTCCTTAGGGTAATGCATACCTGCTGCAGGTGGTCTATGTGTTGCTCCCTAGATCGGCTATATTTAAGGAAGTCATCAAAGTATACGCCTAGATATTTTCCCATGAATGGTCGTAATACTTGAGTCATCACTCTTATGAATGTGCTAGGTGTATTGGATAGGCCAAAAGGCATGACCATCCACTCATATAGACCATCCTTCATTTTGAAGGTCGTTTTCCATTCGTTTCCTGAGCAGACTCTAGTCTGATGCTAGCCACTCTTAAGATCAATCTTTGAAAAAATTGTGGTGCCAGTCAGCATATCAAGCATGTCATCAAGTATGTCATCGAGCCTAGGGATATGAAAACGATACTTGACTGTGATCTTGTTAATGGCACGGCTATCTACACACATTCTACATGATCCATCCTTTTTGGGTGTAAGGAGAGCCGACACTGCACATGGGCTCAAACTTTTTCTGATAAAACCTTTGACTAACAATTCGTCAACCTGCCTTTTCAACTCAGTATGCTCAGTGTGGTTTATCCGGTAATGAGGCAAGTTGGGAAGGGTAGCTCTCGAGACTAAGTCTATGGCGTGCTGAATATCACGCATGGGTGGGAGATAGTCTGGGAGGTTTTCAGGGAAAATGTCACGGAATACCTTCATTATTGGAGTTATCTCTTCTGGGATCTCTTCCTGACCAATCTCACAAATCTCCCTTGCAACTAAGGCATATATGACTAAGTCCTTTCTTACTTCTCGCTTCAGCTCCTTAGGACTAATAATATGTAAGCTCTTGTCCTTAGTTGCTTCCTTCTTTTCAAGAGCGGTCATCTTAGGTTTTATGAGATTCAGCTTGATTTTCTTGTCTTCATGTGTGAATGTACATGAATTCGAGCGACCGAAAATCATGACATCCATGTCAAAAAGCCAAGGCCTCCCCAAGATGATGTGATCAACATCCATGAGCAGCACATCGCACCAAATCTTGTCCTTATATGATCTAACTGAATATGGACATGACATCTCTCTTTAATGCCAATGGATGATGCATCCACCCATGATACTTTATAAGGACTAGGGTGGGGGACTGGCTGTAAACCCATGCGGGTAACGAGCTTAGATGACACAACATTTATGCAACTTCAGCTATCAATGATTACCTTACTATACTTGTCACCATGCGTCACAAAGGTGTGAAAGATCGCAGTCCTACGCTAGTCATCGCTCTCTCTGGCTTGAGTCAGGGCACAACGTATAACACCAATCCTAGGGGTTTAGAGCATATATCAGTAAGCTATACTCTTGTGGGTATGCTTTGAATACTCATCGATCTCATAACATGCCTCACCGGGCTCATAAACTTCATCATCATCTATTTGGTCATCTTCCTCAGGATCGTGTACTAATAGGGCATTGGAAGGGCAGCTTCCTGCAAAGTGACCAAAACCTTGACACTTGTAGCATTGGGTTCGTGGACCGGTTCTAGAAGACTAACCCATAATTCCTTTTCATTTGTCACTCATATGGGTGGTGGGTTTATGATCTAATCTAGACTGGGGTTGACCCTGGGGTGGTCTGCTACCAGTTGGTGCTCGGCGATGTGGCAACTCTCGTGGATCGTAGCGCCTAACAACTGGGGTATGATGAAAGCTATCAATATCCAGTACGATCTGATAAGCCTGCTCAAGTATGTGGACCTCACAAAGGATGAGTTCCTTTCGTAGGTCAGGTCTAAGGCCAGCCCTAAACCTAGACAAGGTCACACTCACATCTTCCCTCACGTTGCATCTCATCATGTACTCGTCAAACTTATCGATGTACGTACAAACCGACCCACTATACTGGGTAAGATTCTGCCACTGGTCAAGGAGTCGGTGATATGATGTGGGTAAGTACTTCTCCTTCAGCTTCTCTTTCATCTTATCCCACATGCCTATGGGCTCTTGCCTACCCTGGGCCAACATACGCTCAACATTCTGTCGATACAACTTGGCAGGTCCTATAAGTTTCATCCTCGCAAACCTCACTTTTCTCTTCTCAGACATAGCATACCATCCAAAGTAATGGTCCATATCGGTCATCTAATTAATAAAAGCCTGGGGATTCAGGCGGCCATCAAAAGTGGGTGCGTCTACCTTAATGTCCTTGATCACACTCTCGTCTCGGTCACGTCGATCGTGACATGGTCTCTATCTAGATCGCCTAGGTGGGCTAGGCGTGTCCCTGTCATGGTGAGGTCTCTCTCTAGATCGCCTAGGTGTGCTAGGCGTCTGTCTGTCATAACAGAGTCTCTCTCTAACTCGCCTAGGTGGGCTAGGTGTACTATATGCATGTGAACCCTTATTTGACGCCCTATGCCTGCTGTTCTCTAGGCATAGCATTCGATTTAGACACTCGCGAGACTCAGATCTACCTTTCCGGACTTGGGTTTCTAAAGCAGCTAATCGGTTAATGACATCTCTAAGTGTAGGTTGGTTAGCATCCATGGTATTTAACCGCTACATGTGGTTATGCAATGTAAGTACTTCTAGATGTTGAACTCCTAGTTAATGCTCTTTTCTTTTCTTTCATTTTTGTCTTTTTTAAATGAATTAGATGAGATGCTAACAACTAATGCACATCTCTAAATGATGCAGGTAAATGATGCAGAGATCAACTAGCAGAAGTCAATGAGCAAATCAATTTTAAGATATGCAGTTCTCACAGCAATTTCAAATATTTTAATTTGAAGATTATAATGATGATTTGTGAGCTATAATGTGACTATTCAATTATCTTAATGAAGATTGTTCTTGTTCCATTGTGATAGAAAATTAAAGCTCTTCTATTAATATCAAATATTTTATGGCTTTAGGCAAACTGTCGTTGTTTTGTTTGCAAAGAAGGCTAGCAACAATGTTTTGTTTGCAAAGAAAGTTAGCAACAATGTGACAAGTGGCTAGTGAAAACTCACAGCAGATCTTGTAAAGAAGATGAACATGTCCAAATAGGATGGTAATGCGTCAGTGACCGAGTTCTCTAAGCACTGGCACGAACTGTTCTGAATTTGGACACCGAACGAACCTGAAATCTAAAAAAACGAAGGTTGCGCAGAAAATACCCGGAAAAAATAGCAGAAAATAGGTTGAAAATGGCAGGATGTATTGTAGTGCGTTACTGTAGCAGTTGCGATTTCAAACGCCGGTTGATTTTTCGGCGATTTTGGTGACCGATCGCCACGGAGTCTGTTGCGTTGGACTCGCCCGAGGGAGGGGACGACGATGGAGGGACTGTCGGCACCGGTGGTGGTCGGAGGTGGCGCGGCGTGTGGAGGAAGGGGAAACTGTGATGATCGGAGCAGCGACGTCTTCCGATGGGGTCGTCGGGACTGCTGGAGCGTCGTGGACGCGACGACGTTGTCGGATCTGGATCTGGTGGATTTCGTCCTGGAGAAGTGTGATGCGGACGCGGGGAGGTTTACAGATCTGTCGCTGGAGAGGCGTTGATCTGGAACTGGTGACAGCTACGAATCGAGATTTGAACGAACAGAACATGGACGATGTCTTTGGCGCTGGCGACGTCGACGGTGCTGGGTGGCAGCGTGGACGTCAATGATGATGACGGAAGGCCGCGTGTGTTTCCTCCTCTCTTATTTTGGGAGTATGGTTTCTTTGGTTTTGGGCGGTGGAAAATGGGTTTTTTAGATCTATATAGATCGGGGAAGAGAGAGAAGGGCGGCGTCGTGATCTGAGGATTATGGTTAGGTCTCGACTCCTTTTTGTTTTGAGGAAGAACGAAACAAAATCAGAGGGGCGGCGTGAGACGGCGTGAGTTTGGGAACTAGGGGTTTTTTGGGAAAAATGACGGCTGTGGAGTAGGGATATGGTTTGGAAAAGTTGGAAGAATAGAATCGTTCGACCAATTTGATGTAGAACATGAACGATTTAGGGATTTGGGGAAGAAAATAACTTGGTTTTACACCAATGATCCAATGCTTCACACCAAGGATCCAAGGCTTCACACCAAGGAGAGAACATTTTACAGGTTTGAGGGAGAATTTGATATCAAGCTTTTCATTGACTAAAAACATCCCATTACATGGCTTTACCCTCACATTTTACCCAATGTAGGACTAAATCGAAGAAATAAATAAAGACAATTCAGATTTCAAGTGGGCTTGGGCCCATCCATAAGGAACTAGGCTGGGGATCACGATGTCGTTTGCGCGTGTAAACCCTGATGTCCCCATCAAGTTGTTTTAAATCACTGGTAACGTCATCACTCTTGTGTCCATTCTCATGAAATTTTCCTGCTTCATTAAACCTGACTAGAAACTGATTGCCACTTACAGGTGACCGTAAATGAGTGTAAACTGAAACATAACTGACACTTGGTTATCAAGTATTGTCATCATCCTTAGCACTGAAATAAATGAATACTGAACTCGTTGAGTGTTTTTTCCTTGAAAATTGTAAACATTTTCATTTTCTCAGATTCTCTTTTATGTGTAGAAATATCCTCCTCAGAAATCAAATTTCAACTGCAGGTTTGAGTGTTTGAGTCTCACTGTGGATCACTCACGCAGTATGGTATGAAACACATGCGTGCATTTGCAAACATGTGCAACGGGGGCATCCCTCTGAGCACAGTGGAGGAAGCATGCAGGCACTGTGGAAGCTATACCTCATCGAAATGGAGACCGCTAATCGAACGTAGTACTACTGCAAACTCATAGAGAAATGGAGAAGGTAATTCACAATTCTGTTCTTATGAGGTTGCTTGTTGACAACAGACAATTAGCATATATAAAGTAGCTGTTAAGGTCTTTACCTAGTTCTGTGGGCAATATTATCTAGTTTTTATGTGCAACCTTTGCTATGTTTTGTTTTTGTTTTATAATGAGGTTGTAGCACTAGTTTATCACCTTGGCATAGAATATTGTTAGAATAGATCAGATGACGATGGATAGGTTCTTCTGTTGTCTTCTGCTATATTCTCATCTAACATCAGAACATTTGCATCGGTTTGTTATCGGAAAAAAAGTACACCTCGTGATGCTCAGATTAGCTTGAGTATATGAGTTGCTGGTGCCCACATGTAGCAGCTTGATTGAATTTCAGATCAATAGCTTATTCAAATCAGCCGCTACAGGGGAATGGGGTTATCAAAATGAGGAAGAGATAATTTTGCTTGGTATCCATAGGATGGACATCATCTTTGCTGCTAGCCTGCAAATGAAGAATGTAGTAATATTTTGGTTAGGAGATATTGATGATGATTAAAAGGAATACAGCATGATTTGGAGAGGCATCTTACATGCGCTTTTGAGAAAGGAAAGTAGGACGACGATGATGGCTACGCCTGCCAATATGCCAACAATAATTGCCACTGTTTTGCCAATGTCGTCATCTGTATACTCTGTGGCTCAAAAAAGCAAATGCAATTAGGATTAAATAAGCATTTTGCAACAAAGTGTGCCTGTTAGAGGGTCAACATTCCACTTTGTCTGAGCATCATCAAATTTAACCTGATCATTCATATGTATTGAGAACACCTATTTTGAGAGAAATGTTTCAAAAACGTTGGTTCTCAAGAAAATACTATTAGAAAGTAATCTGTTCATTGATGTTGCCATCATTCAGAAACTTTACAGTTCATATTATATTCCAAGGAATATGAGTAAAAATAATTATATATGGTGCATTATGGTTGAGAATTGTGATGTATGTGGCCAGTTTGGTAAACATAAAGGACTGCAGTTTATGTTGATAAAAATAAATGATCTGGATCCCATTGATGATGATGATTTAACACTGGTATGTTAGTATCCCTTTGACATGTGCAGGATGGTATAGATTGAGATAGGAATAGTATTGATTGAGAAAAGTGGCTCACGTCCCTGCATGTGAGTGTTGTATGGTGTCAATATGGTGCTCCTAACCTGAACATATGGTGAGAAACTTTATACAAGGAAACTAAATGTTAAAGATTTTCTTTTTGAGAAGAAATTTCAAATATGACTAGTCTCATTTTAAATAACTAAGAATGTCGTAATTTAATGTAATAAAGCATATTACATGTCTGAATAGTGCATATCTAGTTGCGAAGTTGCAAGGGGCCGTATCAATGATTTTGCAATCCTACTTGCAGACTTGAGAGGTTGAGTGGTAGTTCTGGATTTAAACTCGAGTATCATTAAGTTTCATTATTAATGATTACATATCTCATGGGTAATCAAGATGTAAATGTGAAAAGTGAAAAAAAGACCGATATTAAAATCCCCAAAACCCCACCCAAAACAAAGCCTCAAATCCCATCCACCACCCATTGGGCCCCACCGAGATGATGTAGTGCAACCCGGGCCAATCGTTTGTTCCAGTCAACTTGTGACTGGGACAAACATGGGCCCCACATTCCACAATTGTAATATAGACTAGAAATAACACGTGCACTAAGTGCACGTCACAGAAAAAACCCCACGAACAGGATGTGGTGTACGCGTGCAACCGTAAAGGAGCGAGAAGTGTGGGTGTGTGTGTCGGTAGCATCGGGGGTAAAAGGACACCAAAACAAAGCCCAAAACCCCAAACCAAATCCTGTGTCCCAGTCAGCTGGGTTTGTCCCAGTTGTGACTGGGACAAACCCGCTGAATAGGACAAACCCAGTTGGACAGCCCTTGTTTGTATAATAGATGATGATAGGATTCTTGGTAGCATCGATCCGAGTATGGATGTGGGTACCTATATGACATGTTAAATTTGTGAAATGTATGGTACAAGGATATTGTTATGTAAAATATTTTAATATAGTAGTATTTACTCGTACACAGACATCGTACAATAAATTAAAAGTGGTGTCAAACAATATAATTTTTATCCACATAATTTAGATACGATCTTAGGGAGCATGAAAATGGATATAGAATATAGACGCGATTAAGCATTGATAGGACCATGTGATACAGATACAACACGCTCATTAAGGACAACAATTTCTTTAAATGTAGGATACGGGAACACGGCACCACCACCAAAATATGTTTAGACATGAGACTGGGTGTTTGTGTGCTCATATATGCACTCATATCTCCATGCATCCTAAAGTACAAAGATAATTATGATGGCATAATATATGTAATGATTACAACCTATTACACATTTTCAAAATTTCAGAAAATAACTAATCTTTGGCTCTTTAATGTCTTATATAGTAGCTTAATATATCGTGATGTTTCTATCGAATCATACTTTAAAGGTCACTTAATAACCTTTTTCACCATTAAGGTATGTTCATTCATATATACATACATTTAAATAAACATTTCAAACATATAGGAATATGTGTGAAGAAGTGAATGAGTCATGCAAACATATCTTCAGTGTTTTCACAAAGTGATATAAACTAGAAAATATAATATATAATTGACATGTTTAAAAGCATTGGACATGTGACCGATGAGTGTGTCCAAAAAGGTGTCAGGTTTCTATATAGATGTCAACATATCTGCTGGTACGGGTCAAGGTGGCCAAATGGCCCGCCGGCCCGGAGCCCGGCCCGGCCCGGCCCGGTCAACGCGGGCCGGGCCGTTGACCAGGCCCGACCCGCCTGGCGGGCCAGGCATTTTCCTTGCCCGCGGCCCGCCGGGCCGGGCCGGGCCGGCCCGCCCGGCCTGCCCCCCATGTTGGGGTTTTTTTTGGTCATTTTGACCAAAATACCCCCCAACAGCTATAAACAGCTAAATTGGGGGGGGGGTATTTTGGTCAATTTTGACCAAAATGACCAAAAAACAGCCCCAACAGCCATAAAACGGTCATATTGGAGAGTTATTTTGGTCTTTTTGGGCTTAAAAAATCCTATAAATACCCCACCCATTCATACCAATATCTTCACAATTCTAAAATTCTCTACCCTCAAATTTCTCTATATTCTCAAGCTATTGCTCTCATCTCACGACGCTCTCAAGATACGGCTGCTACATCTAAACTTTAGCATCTCAACTTTCAAGCTCTGTCTCCTGCAACCGACTCAGGGATCCGATCAGCTGCTAGACTGCTACCTCACTGCGGCTCTATCTGCAATCAGGTTCCGTTTATTATTAAATTAGCATAATGGCCGGATCAAACAACCCACGTAGATCTGTTATCGCTAATTTTAACACTGAAGAATATGGTTTTTTTTCAAAATTTGCTGAACAACGCTATTGAAACACCGGACTTTCCGGAAATGACTCCAAATGAACAACAAGAATGGAACGATAGTAATAGCCCCATAGTGGGTACACAAGGATTTTCTGCTTCTGCACACACTTCCACCCCTTCTACTACTGCTGGCCTCACTGCTTCACAAGCAACCAAAAACAGAAAACAGAAATCTGCTGTTTGGGATAACTATTCACTAGAAATAGTGCCTGGAAAAGGACTTAGGGCTTTTTGCAAAATCTGTAGATCAGATTTCAATTGCGCAGCCAAAGATGTCACAACACATTTGAAAAGACACACAGAAGCACATAAAAAAAGAGAGGCTAGACAAACAACGTTAAACTTAACAGCTAATTCTAGCTCTTTGTCTGCTTTTTCGTATTCTTCTGACACAATGCGAAAGGAGATGGCTAGAATAGTTCTATGCCAAGAATTACCTTTAAGTTATGGGGAAAGCTTCTAAGTAGAACGTTTTAACCAAGTAGCACTGAACCCCGCATTTAAAAAGGTGCCTAGAAACACACTTAGAAGAGATGTTATGACAGCTTTTGAAGCTGGCAAAGCTAAAATGATTCAAACTTTTGCGGCCTTAACATCTAGGATAGCTTTAACATCTGACATATGGACAACGAAATGGGGGTTATCCTATATATGTGTTACGGCACATTATGTAGACAACGACTATACTATTCATAAGATGATTATCGGTTTTAAATTGTTAGCTTTTGGTCATACTGGTGTTGTTATTGCCAATGCGATTATGCCTGTTATTCGTGAGTATGGCATTTCTGATAAAATCATTTCATTTACACTTGATAATGCATCTAACAATACAACTGCGATATCATTTTTAAAAAGACAGCTGAACCCTGATCTGGACGGTCTTTTATTTCATCAGCGATGTGCTTGTCACATCTTGAACTTGATAGTACAGGATGAGCTTAAATTTGCTGCTGATTGGGTAGAAAAGGATAGGAACCTTATGTTATACATACAGTCTTCTACCAATAAGAGACGTTTAAACAATGAAGTATGTAGAAATTGCCAACTTCCTTACCGAAAGTTTACATATAGCGTTCCACATAGGTGGAACTCAACGTATCTTATGATGCGTTGCTTGCCTAAAAACAAGATGCAGCTTAGTTATTTTGCTAGTACACACATTCCGTATGAGACGGATTTCAACCTTACTGATTTAGAGTGGAAAACAATTGAGCAGCTATGCGATTTTTTTGAGGGTTTTTATTATGCTACAAACAAATTTTCGGGTATGTATTACTGAACATCCATTTTAGGCCTTGGTCAATTGGTTATAATTTCAGACACTTTAGCTAGGTATAGAGGCACTACGAACACTACACTTATTCTCCAACCAATGATCGAAGAAATGGATACTAAGCTAGCAAAATATTGGAAGCATGTTCCTTTGCTTTATTCATTAGCTAAGGTTTTTGATCCAAGATTTAAAGAGGATTTAGTAGCTGGATTATTAGAAACCTTTTATGAAAACATGCAATTTGAAGTTGAAGGTCATATAATGCATTTTAAAACTAGCTTAAGAGCTCTGTATGCGACGTATGAGGCTAGATATGGAACTTCATCAAACACTTCTTCTGTTCATGCTAGTTCTAATATTACATGCAAACTGAGGCAGATTTTGGGGAAGAAAAAACAAAAAACCGTAGCTTCAGAAAGTTTGTCTAATGAGTTGTCCAAGTATTTAGAAATTACTTATCCTTTCACTGAGGAAGAATTGGATGATCCAAATTTTGACATTCTGGGGTGGTGGAAAATGTATGAACCTAGGTTTCCAATTCTTACCATTATGGCTCGTGATCTGTTATCAATCCCTATTTCTACTGTTGCGTCCGAGTCTGCTTTTAGTGCAAGTGGCAGGGTTCTGAGTGACAGGAGATCAAGGCTTAAAGAAGATGTAGTTGAAGCGGCGGTATGTGCAAAGGACTGGTTTCATGCTGAAGACTGCACGCAAGATAAAAAGGACCTTTCAGAAGATTCTGAGGACGAAGCGACTGACGATGAATGATTTTCTTTCTTTTTCATGTATTGTTATTTTCAATCTTGTATTAGCTTGTAGAAGTTTTATGTGTTGGCCATTGTACGAGGGGTAAGGCTGGCCAATGTAAGTCCCCCCCTCAAAAAAATTTTAATTAATGAAATTTAAAGGTTCAACCCGGGACCTTCGTGAATTTCGGGCTAAATTATCTACCTTAGTTATATAAATAATATAAGTAAATTTAAATTTTTTTAAACTTTGTAAAATATTTTATATAGGTCTTATAATTTTTTTAAAACTTTAATATCATTCTAAACTTATTTTTACTTCTTTAGAACAAGTTATAAGTAATAAAAAAATTTGTTCCAAATAAGAAAACATTAGATAACAAGTATTTAAATTTTTTAAAAAATATATAAGACATATAAAATATTTTACTACTCTTAAAAAAATTTATAATGAGTTAATATAAGTTTTACAGAGTTTTAAAATTTTTTTAAAATTTTTTATTTTTTTAATCCTTAAAAAATGGGCCGGCCCGGGCCCGGCCCGCTTGGCCCGCAGCTCGCCGGGCCGCGGGCCGCGGGCCGGGCCTGGGGTTTCCTCCCCCCGGGCCGGGCCAGCCCGGCCCGTGGCCCGGCCAAGCCCGGCCGGCTTCGGGCCGGGCCGGGCCAGGCCGGCCCGATGGCCTCCTTGAGGTACGGGTACGCTTCATGATAGATGTACACGTTATTGCTAAACAAAGGTGCATCAAGAGTTATAATTGCTTTTAAGCCATGTGAGATCATACTCGTGCCAAAGATCAGGAAGGAAAGATTTATCTTTAGTCATTTTAAGTTTATTTAGTTTATATAAATAAGTGTTTTGTTGTGCAACCATTGATCTTTTTAGATATTTTATTATTTTCTTTTATTTTTTGGCTTTAGTTGCACATGTTGAGCGCATGACTTAGGTCTAAAAATAATTCTATAATTAGAATTTTAGAAAGAAATCAATAAATGAGAAATAAAGTTTTAAGAAAAAACCGATATGTTTCTTGAGGAACATTGGATTTCTTAAAAATCTCCTTGCGAGTAAGGTGCTTAATAGCAGTAGTATGAGATTTCTAGGCATGAGGTTATTATTTATTTATCATGTTTTAATCTAAATTTCTAGATCTGTCCATTTTTATCAAACACCACAACTGTTTCATCGACTCCAAGGTTTCAGGTCTCAGTTTCGGTCTCGGTATCGCTCTTCCCAAAATTTAGGTTTCGGTATCGGTATCGTCCGTTTCGGTGGTTTCGGACGGTAGTTTCGTTTCATCGGTATCGGTAGTTTCAGATACTTAAAACTCTATTAAATACTATCAAATATTATCAAATATTAGCACAAATACCTTTTTACTAGTTACACATTTTGTTAAAAGTATTATGCTAAATATATTACTTTTTTTTATCAACAGGATTGAAAATAAATGAGAATGGCAAGCTTTTGAATAAATGGAAGGGTTTGGTGGCTGAAAATGATAACTTTGTAAATAAATGGAAAACCTTTAGTGGCTGAATGTCAAGCTTGTAATTAAATGGAAAGCCTTTAGTGACCAGCTCACTCAAAAGGTCAAACTTCTTAATAAATACTAGCATGTGTTGGACAATTGCACTTGCACCGTGCAAACAAAATTTAAATTAAATGCTAGAATATGCTACCATGTAAGACCTCAAATTGTAGAAGGCGGGCTTCTTCGGGGATGCGACGGGAGGCGGACGACCATGAGGTACGTCCATCTCTTCGTTTCTTCTTCTTTTTCTGGATTTTGGTGATGTTTCCTCCTCCTCCTCCTTGGTTTCATTTTTTTAAGTTTCAGTCGGTATCGGACAAGTTTCGGCCGGTATCGGCCAATACGGCCGAAACCCAGGCCGATACGGCCGAAACCCCGGCCGATACGGCCGAAACCGAGAAGTAACGTGTGGTTTCGGACCGGTCCCCTCCGAAACCGATCCGAAACGGCCGAAACCGGTCGGTTTCGGCCGAAACCTAAAACTATGATCGACTCCCATCATCATATAACTATAGATTTATCTTGTGCTACCCAATTTTTATTATTAAATTGGTACTTTTCCCATTTTTTCCTTGGATTAAAAAAATAAAAAATTGGCAAAGCTACATTTCCCTTTAATGATTAGGTTTTAGAAAAAAACAAAACAAAACAAAACAAAAAACCATATGGTCATCACATTCATCATCAATGCCATAAGCTTCACATCATCTTTAACATTCACCATCATCGGCATCAGTCACCACAGCCTTTATCGTTATTGCCAAAACTTTCTCCAAATCAGCCATCATCAATTTCATCACGTTGTCAACATCTTCCCTTTGAAGACCTCCTATCGCCATTGGTCCATCATCAATTGTGACTTCTCGACCTCTCCAAGATCCGCTAGCATCAACGTCATCTTTTGTGCCATGTGACAACGATGTCACCACAGCCAACTTTTGACAAGATTCGGGTGATTTTGTTTTGGTTTCAGAGCTCCATCGTCGTCGGAAAGCACCTACGATGTTTTCATAAACACTTCTGCAGTTACTTACCCAAAAAAAAACACTTCTACAGTTATTATCATTGACTGCCTTGCCATCGTCAGACCTTGATGATCCCTCAACAACATCGGTCAGTACTACCAAGATCTACATCATTGTCTATGGATGTTAATGACGTCCGCATCTCCAAAGCTTACTACTGTGTTGGATTAGGGTCGGACCTAGCAGAACATGATTTTTCACGTATCAGATCGAGCCATTTTCGAAGACTTCGGCTTGCTCCGAGTCAAATTCCACCTAACTCGCACATAAGCCGATCAAGCTGACATCAACCAAACTCGAGCCAATCGCTGTTTATTAGCTCAAACTCAAATTGATACAGTTCATTAGCTCAAATTGAGCTGACACAAATCACTTGAGCAACTACAAGCCAAAGCTTAATTTTGTTGATTTCAGAGTCTTTTTTGGGTCCGATTTGAGCCAGATCGAGCCATTCTCATTTGTTAAAGTCATTTGCAGTATTTCAGGCTGCTGTAGATTTTCTTTGAGTATGACTTTTGTTCGGTCTTCCTTGTATTATCATCATGCTAGACCGTGTGATGACTCTTGTGCCATAGAACACTACTACTAATCATCCATCAGCAATATAAATGTAAGGTTATTCCAAAATTTAAAGGATTTAATGTTGTTATATTTATGAACAATAGGAACCATTCATTGAAGATTTTCTTCGTTTGCTGTAAAATGCAGCAAACGACGAGAGAAGGTACCTACATGCCCAATGCAATATTACAGGAGACACCTATTTTAGTGGAACGATTATGGTGAAGGTTGCGAGCATGGTCACATCTGAAGCTCGAGCTTCGATATCGTAAATAAACCTATGTAAGAAGTGTAACAATCATCTTTAGGACTTTAATATTATGGACGAATTGTATAAGAAATAGCAAAAGCCTAAATTGGAGCTACAACTGAGCACGAGCACACGTTGAAGCAACAATTGAATTTGAAACTGCAAAGCCAGAAGTAAGGGCAGAACGTAAAGACAACGTGCATAACTAGAAATAAGGCCACCACCCTAGACTGTGCCTGAGCTTGAGCCTGAGTCTGAGGGTAAGCTACTTGATGACCTTAAACTAGGGCGTGATATAGGGATGCATGTTGAGTTGCTCCGTAAAGTGAATTCACATTAGCTTATGGTTCAAATGTCACGACCAATCAACTTCTTAATTCTGGAGTTGCCTCTACCTACTATTCATCAGGTTTTGCATTTATTCTTTATCTTTCTTTACCCATGACTTATGTTGGAATTAATCTTGTTAATTAATTAGGAGATTACCTATTATTTAGGAATACCAATAGTTTCCTTTATAACATGTGGATGTTACCTATTAGTGGGGGATATGAAGAGACACTTTGTAATTAGCCTTTATAACGTGTGGAGGTTACATATTAGTGGGGGATATGAAGAGACACTTTGTAATTAGGTTTCGGCTATAAATATAGCCTATTATGATAATGAAATCATCGGAGAAAAACCTTTACCAATTATCCTCATCTCATCTTGATTGTTCTATCTTCCACATTTGGTATTAGAGCCACACCTAAATTCCTCAGCCAAAAGAAATGTCTTCTACATCCTCAGCAATGTCTGACACGGCGACATCGAAGTTCTCGATGAAGGATGGGTCGATGACCATCCATTATCCTTTGCTGATGAAGGATAACTACTCGTCGTGGGCATTGAAGATGCAGGTTTTCATGGGCGTGAATGGAGTTTGGGATGCGATCGAATCATCAAGTCAAAATGAGGCGGTGGATAGCAAGAAGGATTCGATGGCGTTAGCCGCCATCTATCAAAGTATCAGCGAGGTTACGCTAATGCTGATCTCGGAAAAGAAAACGGCCAAAGAAGCATGGGAGATGCTAAAGAAAATGCACATGGGCGTGGAGCGCGTCCGAGAAGCAAAAATTCAAACCCTACGATGGGAGTTTGAACGTCTTCGCATGGAAGATGCAGAGACGGTCGATGACTTTGCTACGAAGTTGGCAACCAACGTCAACAGGATCCATGCATTGGGAGACAAGGTCGAAGAGACCTATGTCGTCCGGAAGCTTCTCCGTGCGGTTCCCGAAAAATTCCTGCAAATCGTTTCTACGATGGAACAATTCGGGAACTTGAAGACCATGACCTTGGAGGAGGTCATTGGGTCTCTGAAGGCCCACGAAGAACGGCTCTCTAGCCGTCAAAGACCCACCAATGAGAAGGTGGAGGAGCGGGTTCTACTAATGGAATCCGAATGGAAGGCAAAATATGATGCCGCATCAAGCTCGTCAAGGGGACAAGGTGGTGGGCATTATTTTCGTGGGCGAGGCCGTGGCCGTGGCCATGGACGCAATGATGGGCGTGGTGATGGACCAACTCATCAAGAGAAGACTCGGGACAAAAGCAAACTCCTATGTTACAAGTGCAGCAAGTTTGGGCACTTTGCAAACGAGTGCCGTTCCGAGAAGACCGAAGACAAAGCCCACTTTGCAAAGTGGGATGATGATGCGCCAGCTCTTCTCAAAGCCGAGTTTTGTGAACTCGGACATTCAGAGGAGCGTGAGAATGTATTGATGCTCAACGAGGAGAAGGTGATGCCAAATCTTCATGCAGTTGAGGCGTGGTACCTCGATACCGGGGCTAGCAATCATATGACGGGTTGCAAGGAGAAGTTCTCTGACCTAGATGAAAGCATCAAGGGGAACCTAAAGTTTGGTATTGAATCCGTCGTCAATATTTGTGGGCGTGGAACTATCTTGTTCCAATGTCAAAATGGGCAACATCTTACGTTGTGTGATGTTTTTTATATCCCGAAGCTCCGAAGCAACATCGTGTCTATTGGACAACTTGATGAACACGGATGTGCAAGCACAATAAAGGATGGCTCTCTCAAGATCTTCGACAACACAGAGAGGCTATTGGCTAATGTGAAGCGGAGTCGAAACAGGTTGTACGCTCTTGATCTTCGCCTTGCCGAACCCATGTGCTTGATGGTGAACCTCAAGGAGAAGTCGTGGCTATGGCATGCACGCTACGGTCACTTGAACTTTCCGGCGCTAAGGAGCTTAGCGCACAAGAAGATGGTTGAAGGCATGCCGGTCTTGGGGCAACAAGATCAACTGTGTGATGGGTGCTTGGTCGGAAAGAAACATCGCACGCCATTTCCATCCTCCTCGACGTATCGTGCGGAGAAGCCCCTTCAACTTATTCACGCCGATCTCTGTGGACCGATCACACCGGTGACACCGGGAGGTAACCAATATTTTCTGCTATGCGTAGATGATTTCAGTCGTTACATGTGGATCGGTCTTATCAAAAGCAAGGATGAGGCTTTTAATGCATTTAAGAAAATCAAATCGCTAGCGGAGATGGAGGTCGACCTACGGTTGAAAATCTTGCGGACGGATCGAGGAGGGGAGTTCACCTCAAAGGACTTCTCCAGTTATTGTGAAAAACTGGGCATCAAAAGGCAACTCACAGCACCATATTCACCGCAACAAAACGGTGTTGTAGAGCGGAGGAATCAGATTATCATTGAGATGGCAAGGAGCTTGTTGAAGAGTAAGAACATGCCCTCGTTCTTTTGGGGAGAAGCGGTGAATACGGCTGTCCATATCCTCAACCGTGCACCGACGAAGAGTCTCGAAGGGATGACACCATATGAAGCTTGGTGTGGGCGGAAGCCGAAGGTCCACTACCTTCATGTCTTTGGATGCGTTGCGCATATGAAAATTGTGCAACCTCATCTGAAGAAGCTGGAAGATCGCAGCAATCCTATGGTGTTTCTCGGCTACGAAGATGGGTCCAAAGCCTACCGGTTGTATGATCCGGTACACAAGAAGTTGCATGTTAGTCGGGACGTGCGATTCGAGGAGGACAAAGCATGGTGTTGGGAGCAAACACCACGCAAGCACAACGAGGAGGAGAGTGATTCACGGCCTGTGGGATCATTCATTGTGCTTGGTTACGATGAAGACGAAGCACCCGAAGGAGCCCCAGAAAATCCCGAAGATCGACGCGAAACTACGGCATCTACTGACTCCAGCCAGTCACCCACCTGGGCGATCTCATCTGCCTCTGAGCCGCTGCCGAACTCCCCAACTACACTCACCGGTGGTTTTTCTCCGGAAACTCCTACCTCCTCATCCATGGTGCCGCGGAAGTATCGCTCTCTCGAAGATATCTACCAACAAGAAGAGGGAGATGAAGAGATACTCTTAATGACTGCAGAGGAGCCTGCAAGTCATATTGAAGCCAAACAACATGAGTGTTGGAGGCTTGCGATGAGGGAAGAGCTTGAGTCTATTGTTAGCAACAACACCTGGGAGTTAGTACACCTACCAGCTGGACACAAACCTATCGGATTTAGATGGGTTTACAAGGTGAAGAAGGACTCAACAGGAGCGGTAGTTAAACATAAGGCCCGGCTCGTTGCGAAGGGATATGTTCAGCGCCAAGGGGTGGATTTTAATGAAGTCTTTGCACCGGTGGCGAGGCTTGAAACCGTAAAATTAATATTGGCTTTGGCGGCGCAAAGAGGATGGGAGGTACATCATATGGACGTCAAATCAGCCTTCCTCAACGGCGACCTTATCGAGGAGGTATACGTCTCTCAACCCCTGGCTTTGTTGAAGAAAGAAATGAGCAAAATGTACTCAAGTTGAGGAAAGCTCTCTATGGACTGCGCCAAGCTCAACGAGCTTGGAACTCGAAGTTGGACAAGAGCCTCACCACTCTCGGCTTCGAAAGATGCCCACAAGAACATGCGGTCTACAAGAAGAGCGTGGGAAGCTCCAACTTGCTAGTTGGGGTGTATGTCGATGACCTTATCATAACGGGGTCAAATGTCGCCGATGTAGCAGAGTTCAAAACCCAAATGAAACAGCTCTTTTCTATGAGTGATCTTGGGCTTCTAAGCTACTACCTTGGGATTGAAGTGGAGCAATCATCACAAGGGACCTCGCTGTGTCAATCAGCATATGCGGCTAGTATCCTTGACAAGAATGGGATGGTGGAATGCAACTCTTGTCAGACCCCTATGGAAGCAAGGCTCAAACTCAGCAAGGTGAGTCATAATCCTCCAGTTGACGCCACCAACTATCGGAGCATAGTTGGGATGTTGAGATACCTCGTGCACACAAGGCCGGATATTTCGTATGCGGTTGGGATAGTGAGCCGCTACATGGAAGCACCAACCACACAGCACATGGCAGCTGTGAAGCAAATTCTTTGATACTTACGGGGCACTTTGCGCCTCGGTTGCTTCTATGCAAAGGAGGAGGAAGATCCACATCTCATTGGTTTTAGTGATGCTGATCTTGATGGGGATGTGGATGATCGAAAGAGCACCACGGGGTGGGTTTACTTCCTCGGCTCTAGCATGATTAGCTGGGCCTCATAGAAGCAAAAGATTGTGGCGTTGTCTTCATGCGAGACCGAGTATATCGCAGTCGCAACCGCAGCCCAACAAGGAGTATGGCTTGGGCGGTTACTAGCAGACTTGGTGAAGATGGATTCAGTCAAATTCACTCTCAAGGTGGACAACAAGTCCGCAATCTCGCTTGTAAGGATCCAGTCTACCATGACAGAAGCAAGCACATTGACACGAGATATCACTACATTCGTGAATGTGTTAAACAAGGAAATGTTGTAGTAGAGCATGTGAGCGCGAAAAATCAGCTCGCCGATATTTTGACCAAGCCACTTGGACGAGTCAAGTTCTTGGAGATGCGTCAAAAAATCGGACTGCAGGAAACAAAAATGGCAACAAGATTAAAGGGGTGAATGTTGGAATTAATCTTGTTAATTAATTAGGAGGTTACCTATTATTTAGGAATACCAATAGTTTCCTTTATAACATGTGGAGGTTACCTATTAGTGGGGGATATGAAGAGACACTTTGTAATTAGCCTTTATAACGTGTGGATGTTACATATTAGTGGGGGATATGAAGAGACACTTTGTAATTAGGTTTCGGCTATAAATATAGCCTATTATGATAATGAAATCATCGGAGAAAAACCTTTACCAATTATCCTCATCTCATCTTGATTGTTCTATCTTCCACAACTTATACTAGGGATGGTAATGTGCATGCCCAAAGCCCGATTGGGCTTCCAATTGGGCATGCCACATTGCCATCCCTACTAATCCTTCATTAGTTTTTTTATAAGAACTAATGAAGGATTAGTAGGGATGGCAATGTGGCATGCCCAATTGGAAGCCCAATCGGGCTTTAAAGAACTAATGAAGGATTAGTAGGGATGGCAATGTGGCAAGCCCAATTGGAAGCCCAATCGGGATTTGGGCATGCCCATTACCATCCCCGCCTTATACTCTTTCCAAGATGTTCGTTTGAACTTTTGAATTTTACATTTATACAAAACTTAGAGTTTTCTCCTACCAAGAAATATTTGATGCAGAACAAAGGTGTATCAAGAGCTACAGGTGCTTAAGCCAAAGGAGATTATGCATGGCCAAAGATCAAGAAGGAAAGCTGTATTTTTAGTCATCTTAGGTTCATTTAGTTTATTTAACTAAGTGGTATGTGTTGTGCACATAGGCCTGTTGGGCTTTTGAGCTATTTTATTATTTTTTAATTTTCGTGTTTTAGTTGCACGGTTCCCCATCACCCATGCTAAATAGATAGCATGTCAGTTGAGAACATGGATGGAGCTTGGGAATATTTGTCAAACAACCAACAGAACAAAATCTGCAAATAGGCATATAGGTAGAAAAAGCTGCAAATAGGCATATAGGTAGAAAAAGCTTCCAGATAGTGTGTGTGTGTGTGTGCACATGAGCGTGCTTGCCTGATTGTGTTTTGAGTCATGTTGATCAGTTGAATTGATTTGTCATATGCCCTTGAAGACTGAGTGGTTAGCTGGATTTGTATGCCTGTGGGTCATTTTAATATTTTGTGCTATATTTAACAGTTGGATGCAGATTTGAAAGTTTAATTCCAGCCCTTGCTACGAGTCCGATCTTGTATATTGAGTCCAAGGTTGGGCATTTGGTTGAGCCTTGTTAGAAAGTCCATGTTAATGGCTATCTTAGATAAATCGTTTGACTGCATTAGACTTTTTAATTACCTTCATTTGTTGCTCGTTGAAGCTAATTAGTAGGCTTTATTGCTTAGCTCCATTCACTCATATATAATGACTGCTCCTAGCTACTTTCATGACCATCCTATATTATTTTCCTTTCAATTTCATTGGAATACTCTTAATCACATATCCACTTTTAACATTGTTACTACATTGGGTCGGCCCGCAAAGCGAAATGATGAATATTTGCTTAGAAGGAGAAGCACATTTGGAGTGTAGGGCCGCAACCCGATGGCCCAGGAACCCTCCGAGGAAAGTATCCTATTTATCCAGCCAAAGCGCCAGCTAATCTAATTGTTGGGCTCCGCTAATATCAAGGGATTGTTTAATAATGGTGGAGCAAATGGGCAGCCGTTATCCCTATTCCCGGAGAGGATCTTGCCACCATAAAGGCAAAGCTGTTACACTAACGGCACAAAGAAGAAATCATTGCCTATAAGTAGAGGAAACGCCGATGAGAGAAGAGTTCAAGCTACAAAGATACTGAATACGACGGTACTCTGACAACTCATTCTTTTTATTTCCACTTATATTTCTTCCTCCATAGTTCGGCGTAACAACGATATGACGATCACCCAATAGGTCGGACCTAGCTGCCACACGCATCTTTTAGTCTATTGCTCTATTGCTGACTTAAGCATAGGAGGGATTTGAGACGGAAACCAGAGCTAACCTATCTGACGATTGTCTGTGATGTAGATAGCTCGGAACAGCTCATAGTTAGGTCGAGCTTCATCTCAGTAGCTCGGACTTATCTCTCATTGACCCAGGTTCAAGACACCTCGGGTCCCACTCCTCAGCCGACGAAGCGCTACGTCACCAAAGGCGTCCTCGTCTGCTCCACCTCACTATTCGACGAATTTACCCGTCAACAAACATCCCATTTTGATTATGAAAATGTGAAACCAATCCTCTGTTATCTTCGTATGTTAACGTACCATCTGTGTAATGAATTGTCGATCGTTAGTAGATGAAATGGTAATCGAGGTTCTTGACCGTCTATATATATACTATAAATTTGGATCTTCCACCATAAGTTCGTATCTTCCGCGTTTTTCATTTTTTTATTTCGTTTCTATCCTTCCAGTTCTAACTCAAGCATATGCTAAAGTTTCTCCCCATCTTTTCACTTGGGAAATTATTCCTTTTATAGTTTCGTTAACTACTCCAATATCATTAGAACAACATGAACCACCAGGGGACTTCGCCTACTAGTCCATCCATAACCCAATAACCTATGATACACCACCGAGCTTGTTTGAACCCACTACGAAAACCACACTGTTTAAGGCATCTTTGGATTAGTCTAGGTTTTGGAATCTTACTTTCATTTGCTTTCTTTCTCAGCACAACTTTCTTGTACCCCTTGTAGAGGAACAAAGTCACCCACTATACTCTTTCAGCTAAAGAGAATGAAAAGATGCATCACTACCAAATTAAGTCACAATGATAATCTTAAAATTGTAAACAGTCGGGTCCTAATCCAAAGTAATTCTTGTGGTCTCGATCAGGCGCACACACGTTGCACTGGATTCTTCTCGATCAGCGAAATGTCAGCTGATATTCCTCGCCAACGAGTCTATTATCGGCATTTTAAAAGGTGTGCTCTTCATGTGTCCCACTACTCGTTTGTGTTCTGTGTTTAAAATTAAAAAGCTGTGACGAAATGCATTTGTAGATAGATATCTAGCGAATCAACGAAAGGAAACCAGTTGAGTTGATTGGTGTACCTTTGGATGAATGAAGGTAATATCCTGAAGCCCAATATCTTGCATAACACTGTCCTAAGAACACATCAGCTGCCTGCGCCGAACCACATACGTTCTTCAACTGCCCCACTGCCTGTGACCGGCAACTGGCGCAGTCTGCTGCATTCAGGTCCCCTAGACATTGTGCATGCCCTTGTACCGTGCCTGAACTGCTCACCCGATGGTTTGCTCCATTCTGCAGGTCCCCGAAAACATCATCCCTCCTCCGAAAGAACTCTCCATCATCAGTCGTCCTTGCGCTGCATCTGTGATATGCAAGCGAGGTGTCAAGCTTGCCTAGGAAGTTCTCATTGCTGTATCGGACGAAGCAGCCATCAAGCTGGAGGGACGCGGCAAAAGACTCTGCACATACAAGGCTGAGCTGGCCGACGGCGCTCTGGACGCAGGCCGCGCAATCGGGTAAGCTCAGGTCGCTGCGACACTGGTAGAGGCCATAGACAGAAGAGTCGGAGGGGGATGACGAGTCATTTCCTATGGTGTAGCTGTTGTAGGAGGCGTGTGAGGCAGAGAACGCGACAGAAGTCAGGAGGTTGTTGAGATTGGATTGGTAGGGAGAGCCGGGTTGGAATTTGGAAGGAGAGCAGCCAGCATAGATGAAAGTGCTGCTTGCTCTTGCTTGGTGCTGGAGAGCAAAGAAGAAGAGGATCATGAGTTCTATGGAAAACATCCTTCACTGTAAGTTTGTGCTTCTAAACTTGTTATGCTGGAGGTGGTGGGTTTGCTTTTGTATGATGGGAGGGACTTTTTGTGTGTTTTTGTCAATATTTTGCTGTGTGTGGTCAACTGGTCAGTAGGTCTACAAGGAAAGAATATTTGTGCTGCATAAAAAGAAAACCAAATAATGATGGCACTGATCTTCTTTTAAGCAACTGATAAAAGGGAAAGGCAAACTTGGGAGTGGGCAGCAGAATAGGATTCACAAGATAAAGCACTCTTTATGTCAATCAGTGGGATGTTGTGGTTCCCCAACAACAAGGGCTCAACTTGTATTGACTGGGAATTTTGCTGGGATTGAAGGGTATGGCTTTATTAGCCGGATCATCTAGCTCAAGATGGAAATTAATCCAGCAGTGAGCAGCTTTTGCAAGGATGGTTAGCAGAAATCGCCGTTGGATATGTGGTTGGTTTTCCTTTTAGCCGCTTGGCGTCTGTTACGAGGTGGAACTCGCGTACAATGAATTTGTATTGAGGAGAACCAAGGGCACGGTGGTTATGTTGAGAAGAGGGTTTAGGTGGGCTATTTAACAAGTGATTAGTGGGGTGAAGAGGTTGGACTCGCCGCCGGGGGTGGCCACAGAGTCAAATCTCTCCGGACGTGTCGGAGGAAGATTGGATGGCGGGAGGCTGAAGTTGATGTCGACCAAGGGACGAACTTTCCTGCAGCACGAGCAACTTGTCAGAAGGGCGGGGTTGGGGTCCAACCCTTAGCCCCTCCGATGCCTAAGTCAGTAATAGGACTTAAAACGGAGGCTAGGCACGCCGGTCGGACTGAGGGTGTGTCGACCGTACGTGACGAGCTATGAGTGGAAGAACAAAGATGTGGACGACCTTTGCTCTTGCCTCTTGTGTGTGAATAAGGAGATTGAGAGTGAATTTTCTCCCCCTTCTCACCGTAAGAAGTGAGGGGGTATTTATATCTGAAGGGAGGCGGTTCGGTAGGGCTGACCTGGCATGCTGACCCGACGTGTTGAGCTGGCCCTGCTGTCAGCGGAAGCTTCGGATGAGGATGTCAGGAACAGGAGTGCCTGCCACGCTTTTGTCAAACGGTGCAGCGGTCCGGGGTGCTTTTGTCAGGGTGTCAGGGTGTCAGGGCCGAAAGCATTAAGTGTCGGGGTGTCAGGGCCGAAAGTATTAAGTGTCAGGGGGCACAGCGACCAGGGGGTGCTTTGTCAGATGGTCGGGCGGCGATAGTGTCAGTAGTGTCCTTGTACTAAATTGTTTGTCGTGTCCAATGTGCCAAAGATCAGTCACGTAGCTCATCACCGTAGCTCGGCCCCCCTTAGCTCGCCCCGTCACCTTAGCTCGGCCCGTCACCGTAGCTCGGCCCCCTTAGCTCGCCCCGTCACCTTAGCCCGGCCCGTTACCGTAGCTCGGCCCCCTTAGTTCGGCCCGTCACCGTAGCTCGGCCCGCTTAGCTCGCCCCGTCCCCTTAGCTCGCCCCCTTTACCGTAGCTCGGCCCCCTTAGCTCACCAGAGGTCGTCACTGGCTATCAGCGGCCGAGGCAGAGTGCGCCGTTCCCATAGTCGCGTCAGACTCTAGAATCGACAGGCGCCCTGTGGCCCTCTATCGTTCGGGTGTGGAGCGCCATGTCGCTGGGTCGACCGTCCTTCCAGAGGGAGGGACGAGCTGGCGGGGTATTTAGGCGGTCTGGGATGGAAGGTCGGACTATCACGATCTTTAGGTCGTAACAGCGTCTATGTGCTTTGCAGTCCGGAGGAAGAGGAGATGGCTGAAGGTTCACGGTAACATGGGACCGGAGTTTGTTCCGGTGATGTGTGAACGTTAGGTTTTAGGCCAAAGGTTGTCTGCCTTCATTTCGGAATGGACTTGTTGGATGCATTGTGGTTCCTACTTGTAGGTGTTTCTCAACATTTTGTACAGGTATCTATGAAACTACAGCACCCAGTTAGACGGAGCATATGCGTCCGAGCCTCGGAGATATGGTGTCGATGAACAAATGATTTCGATGTTGTGTCAAAATTCTTAACGACTTACAGTCCACAGAGGTTGGGATATCTATACAGGTACAGCATGTCAGAAGTTTTAGCGTGCTTGGCATCATGGAACATGGATGCAGACTGAGAAGCTTGTCTGTTAGGTGAAACAGAATACAAGGTTGAATCATTGTATTATTGATATAATGGATATACTTATCTGATCGGTTTCATATTTTAAAATCATTTGATGACCGCATTGGCCAAAATAAAAAGAAGATTAGAAGCAAATCATCATATCATATTTAGGACATCGTCTGACTTCTAATTTTATGTAATGGATTATATGACATTAGCTAGATTTAAATATAAATATGTGTTCATTTATGTTTATTTTTAATATTTGAAAAATATCAGTTACTTTTTAAAGAAAATTTAACGTAAAGACAAATGTCAAATTTTGTCGGGAAAAATCCTATCAACCTCGTTGGCAAGGGGAACTGCCACCCCTTGAGACGTAGATTTTTTTTTGATACATTGGAAAATAGGAATGGAACCCTCGACCTCTCACAAGTTAGGGAGTGCAAATATCATTAAGCAAATTGGCGCGGGTCCTCAATGTAGATTTGATCAAAACAGTTAAAGAAAAATAACATGTTTCTACATAAAACTATATCGCGATCTTAAAATTTTTGAATGTGTGCTATGCCGAGTAGAAAATATTGTGTTCTTAATATTTTTCCTATCAAAAATTTTAAACTGTTGTAAATAGATAAGAATGTGTGTGTATGGATAATATGTATCTATTATATCTCATATATTAAAATATATTATAATAGGGCACCATTCAAATTTATTTGAATTAGCCCCTTTTCGCACAACTGATTAATTGCATATTTTAATATATGATACCTACTTTTTTGGATCATATTTATATGCATTGCATCACACTTTCTGCCACATTTTTCTGGGATAAACTTATGCTATGTTGTGCGGTATTAATTTAATAATTATTAAGATCCTGCGACCGCTCTGCCGTTATTTATCTAACCTAACAGTGTATGATATCGTCCTGTGGTCTGAATAATTATTACGTATTAAACTTGATGCTTTTATCCTACTGAATCTGTGATGCCTCTGATGTGTTATGAACATGTTTAATGTGCCCAAATTTTGCATTAATGGCTAATTGTGGTTTTGGATCGGCTGTTTAGTACCACATTGTACTTTTCCTGCACTTTCCTTTTTCTTTTGAGAAATTGTAATGAGGAAAAATATGTAATGCCCAAGACTGATGACCACTTCCATAGAGGCGGAGGCCACTCTTAAAGATGAAGATTTTCAAATGGGACCTAAGAGGTTTTCAAAGTTGTAATTTTCTCTTTCATTTGTGTAAAATGGACTGTAATATGGACTTTGGGACATTATTATTTTACGTGGAACTAGCCGATCCACGCAATTAGCTTATTCATTTAAAATTGCATCTGCATGAAAATATTTTTCAGTATTATTAATTCATGCAAAATTGTGCTATCTAGATAAAATAGCAAAAACCACAAGCGTTGATTTCGAAGTTATAGATGCACATAGAAAAATTATTTGAGCTGGCAGCTTGATGTTAAATTTCACCTGCGAGCTAAATCCCTCGTTTCTGCAATCACAAAAGATGGAAATGCGACAGACATTGATAAGGCGCAAGCCATCATTTACATTCGTCGCCACATGGATATGACCTTAAAGGCTGAATACCTTACGGTCGAGGATCTACTAGATCTGTGGACTGCCCTTGCGGACAGATATAAACATCAGAAAGATGTTATACTCCCAAGTGCACGTTATGAGTGGGAGAACATTAGACTTCAGGACTTTAAGTCCATAGCTGAGTACAACTCAGCTCTTTTCAGTATCATCTCACCCCTGAAGTTGTGTGGTGGGAAAGTCTCAGAAGATTGCATGCTGGAAAAAACATACACGTATTTCCATAAAAAAGATGCGATACTGATGCATCAATACCGTAAACGAAAGTTCACTAAGTATTCTGAGCTGATGTCATGTTTACTCATAGCTGAACAAAATAAACAGCTTCTACTCGCCACTCATAACATGCGACCCTTGGCACCACCCCTCCCAGAAGCTCACAACGCATATTCTTCCAAAAAGAAGAAAGATAATAAAAGAAAAAGTAAATCACAGAGGGGGGATCAAATAAAGAGGCTAGAGGACAAGTCCACCAGCAAAGAAATGAAGGGAGGCGGAAGTTCACTTGGCGCAGAATTGACAACAATGGAAATGATGCACACACACCTAGAAGGGAATGTGAAGACCAGTGCTATAGCTGTGGCAAGAAAGGATATTGGTCTAGAGTGTGCAGAACTCCGCGGCACCTACAAGATTTGTGCAAAGAAAGCTTGAAGAAGAAAGTTGAAACAAATCTGGTGACCATCCCTGCTCCAGTCCAGTTCACTGCCGATGACTTCGAAAAAGACGACTTGTTTTATTAGCCATTTTTATCTTTATTGAAAAACAATGTTATGAGAGCTATCTAAATGTTTACTTGAAGTATGAATAAATTTGAAAATGTTTTTCTATAATCAAATGTGCTTATATGATTCGTATTTTAATAGATGAACCGTCCTCATAACTGCTTAGTGGACAGTACTTAAACACATACGATCCTTGAAGAAATGATATTTTCATAGCATTATACCATATGAAAGCCCAATAAATATTATATCAAGGCCATCAAACATAATTGAAGGTTCTGGGAATACAACACTGTTGCTCCCAAATGATACAAAAATAAAAATCAAGGATGCATTATTCTCTCCGAATTCAAAAAGAAACTTATTAAGTTTCAAGGACATCCGTTTAAACGGAGTCCACTTAGAAACAACAAATGTAAACGAAAAAGAATATCAGTATGTAACGTCTCAAGAAAAAGGAGTTAAATACATGCTTGAACGTTTTGAGAGCCTTTCATCAGGCCTCTATTATACAAAGATTCGAAAAGAGAAAGCTAATTTGACTGAGCACATGAAGTGACCGATATCAGCCAAGTTTTGGCATGATTGGCTTGGCCACACTGGATCGGTTATGTTGCACCACATCTTATCACAATCCTATGGGCATGACTTGAAGAAACAGAAGATTCTTCAGAAGGGAGAGTTCCCTTGTATCCCTTGCTACAAGCAAAATTAATAACAATGCCATCACCACTAAAGTGGACAAAGAATCTCCAAGCTTCTTTGAAAGAATACAAGGAGAAATATGTGTACCTATCTGTTGAATCCTGTGGATGGCAAATAACACTTGAACGGGGGTTGAATAGTATTGTGCAAATAGTAAACTTTTTCGTTCGTTGATTAGCACAATTAAAAACCTTCTAATGTTGCCTAAGAAACCAAGTAGAGTGATTTACGCTTGGTTCTTAATCAACGAGGTAATCTTACAATAATATAAATATGAGTTACAAACAAGATAAGATTACAAGCAATAAATCTTTTACACAAGAATAGATCTTTTTACACAGCGGAAATAAATAAATTAACTTTGTAATAATATGAACAACAAATTACAAAGATACAATTGTTAGCAGATAGAATAAAATGCTAGAGCAAAGATAAACAATAACATAAAATACAAACACAAAGACAATGAATTTTTATCCTGGTTCACCACAACTTGGGTACGTCCAGTCCCCGACCAGTCCGGTACGAGATTAAAGCCACTATTGCCTTAGCAATACAATTACATAACTTCACTTGTTAGGATTTTCCAACGACCCAGCCTTGACCAGGATTTCCAACCACCTAGACTTGTCTAGGATTTTCCCTTCCCTTACAACCAAGGGAATCCATAAAGAAAGCAAAGTTTCCAATTCACCCCAATATTGGTGGAGATTGGATTGCACCAAAAAAATTCTATAGCCAAAGTAAATATAACGAATGCGTGTTGCGTGGCTAAAAGAATTCAAAACGATCTTTAGATCGCACAAAAATATAAGATGATTCTTTGTGATCTAGATCGTTAGTTTTCAAAAATTCCTTTCAAGAATGAAAATTAAAGAACAAGGATTTTTAAAAACTCTTTTTAAAAAATAGCTAAGCTAAAAATATAGATATAAAAAAGAATAACTTCAGAACAAGATTAGATATCAGAAATTAAAAACAAAGTTGGCTATATCGATGAGAGCAATAGAGCGACGAGAGATCCTTTACAATTTTAGCTTAATAGAATAGAGAGATTAGATGTGTATAGAAATGATCTCATAGGAGTCAATTTATAGAGTTTCAAGAGAAGAATTTGAATTTCAAACGATTTTGACTTTCAGCCCAAACAGATATGGAAATGGAGTGAAATCAGGAAGCAGAGTCGTTGGAAAACGACAGCTGGTAGTCGACTCTCTCAAGGTGGTAGTCGACTCCCAGAGAATTTTAGTAGACATTCTGCTTCCTGCTGGTAGTCGATTCCCTCCTCTGGTAGTAGACTCCTAGAGCAGTTTTCTCTGAAACTCAGCTAGTTGAGAAGTGTAATCAACTCTTGGGTGTATTGGAGGTTGGCTATTGATAATAGATCGACTAGCTTTTACTCGCAAGAGTTAAAAAGGATTTTAAAAACATTTAACACATTTTTCTTCGAAATCATTTGTGTGTGTGCGATATCTACTTTGGCTTTGACATAATCCTAAGAAACAAAAAACTCGCACACTTAGACTAAGACGAGATCTTCAGGAAGCTGTTTAGATGATTGAAGTAGATGCGCTCTTCTCCTGAATTTTGAGTTCCTTCTTCATTAAGCTTGAGCACGAGCTACATCTTGTGCTTGACGTAGAACTAGCAAACTCGTCTTCGTCTTTCGAGTGTGGTAGAGCTTCTTCGGAGTATGCGTAAAGTCACCGTTCGCACAACCTGCACACTTGAGTTGTAGTGTAGTTAGTACACTAACATCATTTGGTATGCTCATCATCAAAACCACTTAGGGGTGGGATTCAATTTCCCATCACTATCCACCCCCTAATGGGCCTTTTCGGTACTTTATGGTATGCATTCTCAAAATATTCGCTTGTGTGTCTACTATCGACCAGTAACCTAGCTTTTCCAAAGTTATTGGCACAAATAATAAAGTTGCAGATGCATTTTTCAGACAACCAAATAAAGAAAATACGTCTGGATAATACTGAGTAATTTACCTCCTGGTCATTTCAAGAATATTTCATTGCAACTGGGATAGAAATTGAACACCCAGTGCCACATGTTCATACCCAAAATGGGTTGGCAGAGTCATTAATTAAAAGACTCCAATGGATTGCATGTCCATTACTTATGAATTCCCAGTTGTCAGTGACTGCTTGGGGACATGAAATATTGCATGCTGCATCGTTAATAAAAATCAGACCCTCTGGAGGTCAGAGTCTCTTTCTAATGCAACTTGCATATGGAATACCACTGAACATCTCTCACTTGAGAATTTTCGGTTGCACAGTTTATATCCCCATAACACCACCACATAGGACAAAAATGGGTCCTCAGCATCGTCTATGTATCTATGTAGGGGTTACCGCACACTCAATAATAAGATACCTAGAACCCCAAACGGGGGATGCATTCAAGGCTTGTCTTGAAGACTGTGAATTTGATGAGACAAATTTCCCCAAATTGGGCCCAAATACTGAAAAATCTGGAGTTACGTAAATAATATCGTGGGATACAAAATCATTGACCCACTATGATCCAGTAATAAAGCAATGTGAAGATGAGATCCTGAAGATCCTACAAATACAAAACACTGTTCACCAGTTACCGGACTCATTTACTAACAACTAGAAGATTGTCAGATCACACATCCTTGTAGCAAATACTCCAGTTAGGATTGACATCCCGAGAATGGATGCAATCCACCGGTAGTGGAAGTGGATGTTCCTCAACTAAAAAGAGGCAGACCACCAGGCTGCAAGGACAAAAATCCAAGAAAAAGAAAAACTCTTGGAGGCCTTGAGACAATACTACCACCGGACAATGAGCTCATGTCCATATCCTCACCCCTCCCGGAATCCCCTAAAGTGGAAAATTTGGGAGAAACTGAAATTAAATTAAATGTTGTACGTACTGGGGAGGTGTTGGACAGAAAGAACACAATTGTCGATAATATATTCACGTATCATATTGCCATATACATCGCAAAAGCGATGATGATTATATAATATCGTTCCATACTCCGTTGCTAAAGTGCAAACGTAGAGATTGGCCAAATATGGAACGAGGCAACAAAAGATGAGCTGGACTCGCTTATGAAACGTGAAGTGTTCGGACTTGAAGTCCAGACACCATAAACTGTCAAACCTGTGGGCACAATAAGTATTGCATAATTTAGAACATAAATATATAAGTATAAAATTGTATGCTATAAGGTACTACCTATAACTTAAGGATTTTCGTTGAAACTGGGGAATAAAACAACTAAGATGAGCTCACTTATATGAATGATGCATCAGATTCCCCCAGTAATAAATTGCGAATACCTTACGATTTGGCAAAGAAAATTTTGGATATGTTGCTATTGGATGTTGTGATGACATACCTCTATGGATATCTTGATAAAGATAAATTCCACATTTCCTTAAATGGCTGAATAGACTTCAGGACGTCTATTCTATTGAGGACGAAGAATAATAATAATATAAAATATTGTACAACCAAGAGAATCAATTGACAAAGCAAGGATTCATACTACGGGTTGTCTTTGCATCTTTATAAAGAGCAAATGACATGATTTGAGATCATAGTTGTAAACAACTTAAATCTCATCGGATATCCTGAAGAGAAAACCGAAATATCTGTTCAAGCCTGACTATCAAACATGAAATGAAGGACCTATGCAAAATAAATTAAGTCATGGCTCATAGATTTATCTACATAGATAAAATCCTGTTACATTAAAACTTCATACACAATAGTGTTTTGATGAAATTACAACAAGGACCAATGTTATCCATTAAGTACACTGATGGTAGTACGCTCTATGGATATACATAAAACCCCCTTCCGTTAGCTGGAAGAGGGGGAGGATAAACTTGGTCTTAAAGTCCCTTATCTAAATGCAATCAAAGCACTTCTGGCTAACTGCATGCGTCCAGGTATAGCAATTGCAGTAAATTCACTGGCCAGATACAGTAATGCACCTAAATTGTGCCACTAGACCGGAGTTAAGCATCTTCTGCGCTTCCTCCAAGGGTCGATAGATTTGGGCTTACATTATAAAGAATTATCCTCCATGCTTATGCAGATGCAGATTACAGGTCTAACCCCCTATAATGAAAAATCATAGACTGCGTACCCACAGTAGGATGGCCATCTAATGCAGATCTACAAAGCAAACTATGAAGGCAACATCATCCTATCATTCCGAGATCCTCACCATTCCAAAAACAAATCAATGGTGTATTTGAGTGTGACAGGTGGTACATCACATCCCAGTGACGACTGGAACAAAGGTTGGTCTTTTGGAGCTGACCGCATAATCTTCCGAATTTTGTAGTGAGATGATCTACGAGAGTGGAATCATGGTGATCCACGAGAGTGGTACCATTACTACGTTCCAAAAGCGGGGTAAGCAAGTAGTGATGGTACCCACTCTCGTGGATCACCACCATGCAACTCTCGTAGATCATCTCACTACAAAAATCTAGATCCGGTGCCAATATCTTGGATCACCGTCTCTAGCACAACTATAGCCCTAAGCAATAAGATCAACCTAATCAAAGCAATAATTCTACTCAAGCAAAGCATATATGAGAACAAAATCAACACAAAGCAAAAGCCATCATTATAGAAATCATCAAAAGCAACAATAAACACTTAGCTTAAGAGAAGATACAAGTTCCACGGAGGGGACACCGGCCTAGCCTCCAAAATCCTCCAAGAAATATCGTTTTTGAACCAATTGGGGAACCCCCTAAAAGACGACTGCAAACGTGTATATATAGTCTTCACAAACCCTAGTAATACCCTAGAGAAAACCCCACAATTTCCTGCCCAAACCCAATAGGGCTGCAACTTAAGTGCTGGGCCCCAGACAGCTCGGTCGAGCTCACTATATAGTCTGCCCGAGCTCAATTTCCAGCACTGATATGTCAACTTGAAGAATTTCCTAGGACTCATCCAACCTCTGTTTCACATGTTCTTGGCGGCGATGAAACCGTCATGAAGTCTACTATCTATGATACATATGAGAAAAATACTTTGCCAATTGGAATGATAGCAGATCTTCAAAGAGTAGGAGGCTGTCCTGATTTATGTTGTTTCTACTACGCTTGGGCGAGCGGCCTTGGTTGCTCGGCCAAGTTAAGGATGAAAAACACCCTAGAGGGGGGTGAATAGGGTGTGTGGCATAAATTTAAAAAACAATCACAATCACAGAGATAATCAGACACAGATAATTTTTTTAACGGAGTGGCTCCCCACCAAACTCCGACCCCAAGACCTATGAGAATTTCACTCAATAAACCCGATCACACTTACGGGTAGTGATCTCACCGTACACAGATATAGTTCAAGAGTTAAAGCGCAGAGATAGCTTCAGAGTAAAGCTATTCACAATACAATCTCACAACTAAACAGATTCAAATAGCTTTAATACTACGATAAAAAATCAGAGATATATCACCGTGATAAAGTTTGTGAGATCGTGATCGTATGGACGTAAACGGTTCACTGATCCGATGTCTGGGTTGGAATAAATAGTCTTCGGAAGATGACTACGCGAATCTGAATTCTGCCGTGGCTGATCTGTAGTAAAATGTCCGAACTGAGTATGATTCTTTGGATTGAGCAATGGAGACTATCACCGTTGCGAAGGGCATGAATATGTGGTCGCGTGGGCGCAAACGGCTCGTCGATCCGACGTCTGGATCAGGAGATATGAGCGTACGAAGTCGAATGCGCGAATCTGGAATCTACAATGACAAATCTGTAGAAAAACGTCCGAACTGTGTATAATCATGAGGACTGTGCGAAGAAGACTATCACCGTTGCGAAGGGCATGAAGATGTGGTCGCGTGGGCGCAAACGGCTCGTCGATCTGACGTCTGGATCAGGAGATATAAGCGTACGAAGTCGGATGCGCGAATCTGGAATCTGCACTTGAAATCTGCCCTTGCACAATCTGTCAGTTTGGAGATTGAAATCTGCGGCCACCAGTCGCTGGAGGATGTCGTCTAAGGCCACAAGTCACAGGAGGAAGTTGCTTCCGATCACAAGCCTCTGCCAGGAGTTTATCTTCAACGCGCCTAGAAGAAGATCGGCACCACTTTTTCTCCTTGATGTTCCGCAGGTTACTGAAATTCCTCTACTTTTTTTTCGGCCTTCTGTTTCCTTTTTGAAGTCAAGTATGCCAAAAGGAATTGGCAACAGCCACTGTTCCAAATTCACAGGGGATAAGATATAGGATAACCAATTAATTTGTGTTACCCATCAATTCTTTTATAAAAGAAATCTGTTGTACATGCATGCGTTGACAGAAGCACCACAATTTTTGGTGCGTGCATTATTTTTTTGGCAGCACAATTAAAAAGGAAAACACACTGAATATCAATGGTGCGTGTGTTCCCCTTGTGATTTTTGTTCATGGTCTGTTAAAAAAATTGCGGCAGGCTAACAGACTTATTTAATCATATCATTTGGCAGTTCAAAGGTGATTTTGATTTCAAAACATGTGGCAGCCGATAATTTAGATGAGATCAAAAAAACAAGCAAACTCAAAATGAATGCGGCAGCTCAAAAAAATTGTGTTTCAAAATTTGTGTACATTCAAAATTTGTGTGCGTTTCAAAAATTTTGTGGTGTGTTTCAAAAATCTTTGTGCGTTCTCCTTTTGTGTGATAATGGGATGAGGTTTTTAAGTGTTTTTGAATGAGAACATGGGGTTTGAATTCAAGAAGAAAATCCTTGAGTATCCAATCAATTCTTCATCTTTGACCGATTCAAAATTTCATCTTCATTGTTGATAATGTAAGACTATTTCCTTTTTGCACCATTATCCTCATATACTCTTCCTCTTGCAAATAAAATTTATTTTGTGCTTTGCTCCCTGTAATCACTTAATGAAAGACGTTAGTCACACGACTTGTTTGTCATCATCCAAATTAACTCGTATGACCTATTTAGCAAACTAAATAGGCCAACAATTTCCCCCTTTTTGATGATAGCAAACAAGCCTAGAAAAAATATTTAGGAACAATATTGAGGAGCAAGTTACATAGGAACAAGATAATAAACATCATACAAAGCTCCCCCTATCGATATGCTCTCATGAAAGTTGTGACAAGCTCCCCCTCAAAATGTGCATCTCTCCCCCTTGTGCATTACTTTTCTACTATTTTTCTACTCTCCCCCTTTTGCCATTAATCGAAAAGATCACAAAAATAAATTGAAGAGGTTAAGAATGAGACATGAAACAAGTTTAGCTTAACGAAGAAACAAGAAATTGATGACGATGCTCATATTAATGCTTTTTCCCCACGAACTTAAAGTATAACAAATATCATGAGCATTGAAAGCATACGGTCGTTGTAAGAAATATAACAAGAAGATGTTGTATTATGAGACACTTTGACAATATGAAGAGTGCTTAGAAACTAAGAGATCAAAATATAAGATTATCTAATACAATTTGTGAGCCTTCGTTGCTATGGAATAATCAAAAAGTAATATGTAGGGAGACACCAAACAAGGGATACCATGATGTTAAATTTCGGGTCCTTTGGAATTGAGATGCGCTAAGTGGTTACTTCATCTACCATATTTCATACGCATTGCTCAACAAACCCCCGAAATCCGGTTATTAGCCGCCGGTATCAAATATATCATATTTGAAGGTGTTTTGATATTTCCCATTTTTTTAAATATATATGAATGCTCATTGCATTTTTTTCATTTTTTAAATTACAATGTTGGTGTCTCAGAATAGTGACGCATGAAGGCATCGACATATTCGGCTCCTACTAAATAATTTTTCATAGAGAATTAAGCGCTCACAATTGCAAGGATAAAACATAAATTCAGAAACTTTAGAATCTAAGCACATCCAATTGTCTCCATAGTTTATAAGACTCAATCAATCTATTTGATTCGTACAATTTGGCATGCTTACGAGTTTCACTTTTTTTATTAATAAATCAAGCATGGGGATTTTACAATAATATAGTGCATAATCATCAAAAACATTTTAATGTTTCTAAATTGTCTAACAAGGTTCATATCAAATTCTCAACCAAAATCAATAATAGTGATGACGATCATGCATGCACATACAAAGAATGACCAAACCCACGTTAAGATGAAATAGTGTGCAATGTGTGTAGATTAGATACAATATTTAAGCATGTGTATGTGCATGGATATTCATGCTAATGCTCAATAAGTGACATAATCCCCAACTCCATTTTAATGAAGCAAAATTGTTTTTGGTTTAAGGGCCATCAAATTAAAGCTACTTCTAGTGCGTATACCTTCTGTCGTGTCTCCAAGGATTTGGTTCTTTGGATGATCCTTCTTGAAGTGCCAATCCTTAGGGAGATCTTGTGATGACGTAGTAGCTTCTGCTTCTTTTGGTACACCATCATTGTTGTTCTCTTACTCATTTGAATTGCTAGTGTTTATCTCCAGTCCACCACATGCAATATTTGAAGATTCAATGTTACCTTTACCCAAGATTTTGCACTTCTTTCCATCTCCAAGAATAACCGTCCCTCCATCTTTCTTTGATAGCGTCGTGAAGAGGGATTCGTTGCCCGTCATGTGGTTCGAGCAACCGCTATCAAGGTACCAAATGCTGTCATTTTCCACTTGAAGATGCACCTACAAAAGAAGATGCACCCTTTGGTAACCAAATTTTGGATCCACAATTATTAGTACGATGCTTTGGAACCCATATAAAATATTCAGGATAATATTTGGCCAAGCAATCATTCATAACATGCCCACTTTTGTTGCAATAAAAACATGTAACATTGAAATGCTTATTAGTAGATGACATATGATTTTTGTGCATGCAATGTTGAAAGATCATGTCTCTTGCAAAATTCTTTTCAATGATCTTCCTAGTTTTTTTCTTAGGTTGTTTTTTCTGAAAGCCAAGACCATGTTTACTAGATTGTTCATTTAGCCCATTTATCATCTTATTAAAGCTTTCTTGGCTATTTGTGAATTTCTTTAATGTCAATCTAAGACTTTGATTTTCATTCTCAAGTTCACTAATCTTAGTCTCATATCTTTTTTCTTTTTCGCTAGTTTCTAAATCAATGGCTATGTGTTTTCCTTTTATTAAATTAGATTTTTCGTTTTCACGCTCTTCCAATTTTTCTTCATAGCTAGCCACTTTTAGGTTCAATAATTTTATTTCAGAATCTTTAGAACCAAGAATGCTAATTTTCTCTTTAATTCTTTAGCTAAATTAACGTGGTCAAGCTCTAACGTAGCCAATTTTTTATTAGTATTTTCTAGCTCTAAGGTTTTTGTTTCTAATTGGGTTTCATCAAAATTGTATATTATTTCCTTTTGTTCTTTCCACTTAACAAAAAGCTCATCTATCTCTCTCTCTCTCTTGTCATGCTCCCTAGTTCCTCTTTTAATGAATCACGAACTTTTTTTAGTTTAAGGAATTTAGGACCCATTTCTTGAAGGAGTTCTATAAGAAATTCATAAGCTTCCTCCATGCTAGAAAACATATCATCACTAATATTCATTTCATTATCAAAGCTTTGAACAAGAGAGCTAATTTTTACCTTTTTCTTTCCAGCCATAAAGCAAGTTCCAGTGTTGTCGTTCCAGTCATCATCTGAGGAGAGCTCCTCTGCGTCACTTTCTCACCACGTAGCCACCATTCCTCGCTTTGATGTCCTCTTTTCTCCCTCACCAGTATTTTCCTTTCCTTTTCCTTTCAGAAGTGGACATTCTGCTTTCATGTGCCCTCTCTTGTTGCATCTGAAACACCGAGGTGCAGAACTTTCTCTATCATTTTCTTCGTTTTTCTTGGTTTCCCAAATGCTTCCTGTCCTTCTTTTGTTTTTTTTCATGAATTTTACAAATTTCCTTGTAACAAGATCCATGCTTTCATCGTCTGATTCATTCATCTCCTCATTGAGCATTTTGGAGACTTGAAAGGCTAAATTCTTTTCATTTGTTTCCTCCTTCTTAGATTTCTCTTCCATCTTTGGTGTGTAATAATTGGCCATCTTCAATTGAACCTCATAAGCCATTAATTTTGCCATTAGCTTCTCGAAACTGATATCCGCCAAGTCATGTGCTTCTTCGATTGCCGTCCTCTTTTGAATCCAATCGCCAGATAAAGAGTATAAAATCTTTCCAACCAGATCTTCCTCTGGGATGTCCTTCCCTAAAGATTTCAATGGATTGACGATATCTGTAAAACGAGAAAACATAGCATCAATAGACTCATTAGGCATCATAGCAAAATTTTCATATTTCTGTAATAACATTCGAATACGAGTTTTCTTAACTTCGCTAGTTCCCTCATGAGTAACTTCAAGTCTCGTCCAAATATCCTTAGCAGTGGAACAAGAACTAATGCGGTTAAATTCAGTTTTACTAAGACCACAATACAATATGCTCATGGCCTTAAAGTTTAGATTTTGTAACCGATCATTTTCCTTTAGCTGTTCAGGAGTAGGTTTATCAAATAGTGTAAAGCCTTCACTGATTATTTTCCATAATGCCATATCGATACCTTTGATGTGTATGGACATGCGTTGTTTCCAGTAACTATAGTCCGTACCATCAAATAGAGGAGATCTGAGATACGACTGACCTTCCCTTTGATTGTGTGTGTCATATGAGTATGTGTGCGGAATTTGTGCCATATGATCGAAATTCCACTAGACTTTGAGTCTAAACGGAATCCCGCTCTGGTACCAATTGAAAAACGCCCTAGAGGGGGGTGAATAGGGTGTGTGTGGCACAAATTTGAAAAATAATCACAATCACAGAGATAATCAGACACATATAATTTTTTTTAACCGAGTGGCTCCCCGCCAAACTCCGACCCCAAGACCTATGAGGATTTCACTCAATAAACCTGATCACACTTACGGGTAGTGATCTCACCGTACACAGATATAGTTCAAGAGTTAAAGCGCAGAGATAGCTTCAGAGTAAAGCTATTCACAATACAATCTCACAACTAAACAGATTAAAATAGATTTAATACTGCGATAAAAAATCAGAAAGATATCACCGTGATAAAGTTTGTGAGATCGTGATTGCATGGACACAAATGGTTCACTGATCCGATGTCTGGGTTGGAAGATATAGTCTTCGGAAGATGACTACGCGAATCTGAATTCCGCCGTGGCTGATCTGTAGTAAAACATCCGAACTGAGTATGATCCTTTGGACTGAGCAATGGAGACTATCACCGTTGCGAAGGGAATGAAGATGTGGTCGCGTGGGCACAAACGGCTCGTCGATCAGTCGTCTGGATCAGGAGATATGAGCGTACGAAGTCGAATGCGCGAATCTGGAATCTGCAGTGACGAATCTGTAGAAAAACGTCCGAACTGTGTATAATCCTGAGGACTGTGCGAAGAAGACTATCACCGTTGCGAAGGGCATGAAGATGTGGTCGTGTGGGCGCAAACGGCTCGTCGATCCGACGTCTGGATCAGGAGATATGAGCGTACGAAGTCGGATGCGCGAATCTGGAATCTGCACTTGAAATCTGCCCTTGCACAATCCGTTAGTTTGGAGATTGAAATCTGTGGCCACCAGTCGCTGGAGGATGTCGTCTAAGGCCACAAGTCGCGGGAGGAAGTTGCTTCCGATCACAAGCCTCTGCCAGGAGTTTATCTTCAACGCGCCTAGAAGAAGATCGGCACCACTTTTTCTCCTTGATGTTCCTTGATGTTCCGCAGGTTACTGAAATTCCTCTACTTTTTTTTCGGCCTTCTGTTTCCTTTTTGAAGTCAAGTATGCCAAAAGGAATTGGCAACAACCACTGTTCCAAATTCACAGGGGATAAGATATAGGATAACCAATTAATTTGTGTTACCCATCAATTCTTTTATAAAAGAAATCTGGTGTACATGCATGCATTGACAGAAGCACCACAATTTTTGGTGCGTACATTATTTTTTTGGCAGCACAATTAAAAAGGAAAACACACTGAATATCAATGGTGCGTGTGTTCCACTTGTGATTTTTGGTCATGGTCTGTTAAAAAAATTGCGGCAGGCTAACAGACTTATTTAATCATATCATTTGGCAGTTCAAAGGTGATTTTGATTTCAAAACATGTGGCAGCCGATAATTTAGATGAGATCAAAAAAACAAGCAAACTCAAAATGAATGCGGCAGCTCAAAAAAATTGTGTTTCAAAATTTGTGTACATTCAAAATTTGTGTGCGTTTCAAAAATTTTGTGGTGTGTTTCAAAAATCTTTGTGCGTTCTCCTTTTGTGTGATAATGGGATGAGGTTTTTAAGTGTTTTTGAATGAGAACATGGGGTTTGAATTCAAGAAGAAAATCCTTGAGTATCCAATCAATTCTTCATCTTTGACCGATTCAAAATTTCATCTTCATTGTTGATAATGTAAGACTATTTCCTTTTTGCACCATTATCCTCATATACTCTTCCTCTTGCAAATAAAATTTATTTTGTGCTTTGCTCCCTGTAATCACTTAATGAAAGACGTTAGTCACACGACTTGTTTGTCATCATCCAAATTAACTCGTATGACCTATTTAGCAAACTAAATAGGCCAACAAAGGAGACATAGATTTTCCTTTTTGATTTTAGTGGTGCCGCTCGGCCCGAGTTGGATGGCGCTCAACCGAGCGGTAGAAGCTCAGCCCTTCCATCTTTGGCTCCTCTCTTCATTCCATCAGCTCGACCGAGCGGCTAAGTGCACGCGACCGAGCTGACTGTCTTGGTGAGCTCTTCATTAGCTTCTTCTCTCTTTTCTTCTTGGATTCTTCTCCTATTCTCTTCTAGGTATTCTCCAACAGCTTCAACGCCTTAATTAGGATGCCACTGACGCTCCAGCATCGATGATTGTGTCCTTCTCTCTAATATGCTCTAAAATGCTCGATATTCCCTGAAATACAACCAAACGCACTTAAAGACAAATAGTTCCAATTATCAACATAAAAGCGTATAAAAATCGGGATTTAAGCAATCAAATATGATGTGGATGTGTGGTAGAAAACATGTACAATACAGACACTTCAAAATCCCTCAAGCTTACCTTTTACTCGTCCTCGAGGAAGACGAATAATTAGCGAACATGGGAGAGGAGTACAATGGAAAATGAGGTGTTGAAGGTGGTGGAAACAATGACTCAATCTCAAAACTCATTGAATGTATGAACATATGAATTCATGAACACATACCAATATAATCAAAACACACAATCACGTAAAATACTTAAGTCTCGCTCAAATGAACATATTGTGGATTTCAATAAATTTAATGAACTCGATAAATAATAAAATGAGAGTAGATCTACATCAAAGAAATGAATTCAATTTCCACAACTCATTCTCTAAGCAGTGTAATTATTTAATGATCAAACACATTCAAGCATGCATGGTATTTTATTAAGCTTCACGGAATGAGTTAGTAAATTCAATTAAGATAAGTCATCACCACACTACACCCGTTTCCTGCCTCCTAGAACCCATCAGCTCCGCCCTTGTCTTTATTCTATATAGAAAGGGATATGGAGATATGGAGATTTTGTATTTTTGGCTGTTTTTGGCTTTTTTGTTGCATTCACGAGATGAACTCAATGAGATGCAAGAGGTGGCCTATGCGTACCAAATCAAATGATCTTAGAGCATCAGGTTACGAAGAACCCCTAGGGCCTTTATTTGGGATCTTTTTTGATATATATATATATATATATATATATATATATATATATATATATATATATATATATATATATATATATATATTTTGTTTTTGGGATTTTTGCAAACGTATGTAAACACAATGGAATGCAAAGATGGTCTTTGACCATCTATGGCTATATACAAAAGAAAAGGAAAAAAGCATAGAATCTAGATATGGGCTCGGTATCAAGTGTTCTAATCATCAATACTTTGGTTGTCTTTAGGTTATCCTATCCCTTTTGAATTACTAAACATCCGTGAAGCAATAGAATTATCAATCAAATCACGCAAAAATGAAATAATTTTCAAATTTTAATTCATTCATTTTAAGTTCAACTGTTTCGAGAATATTAGTTGCGGAACTGTGGATTCCTCTGTGAAAAAGCATATCAATAATGATACTCCAATCAAGGAATTAAGCTCTAATCCAACAGATATCAGAGTTCATAAAAAAATCTACAATATTTCATAGAAAATAAAACAATGAGACAAAAAGTAAAGAAGTGAATGTGTTTCACGACAAATCAAAGTGTGCACATGTGCATTCCACCAAGCTTATATAAAACATTGTCCTCAATGTGTGTGAGAGATATAAATAGAGGACAACGACAAAAATAGGGGTGCAACAATATATAATGGGTTTGGGTGTAAAAGATATTTGTTGCCATCAATAAGGGTGAATTTATTTAAACTTACTAATCAAGAAAATCTATATGGTCCTCTCGTTGTCGAGAGGATTCATGTTTATTTAAATCAATAAAATTCTACACTATTAGATTAGAATACACCTGGTTCAAACGGCGGATCCAGAATCTTTGTTGGTGCAGGCAACTGCTCCAACTGCTCTTTTCGTGGCTCCGCTAGGTGCGTTTCTCCATGAACTACAACAAACTCCAGCAATGCATCCTCCAGCATTCTCACAAGGACTCCACATATACCCTGCAGAGAATAGGATGCATCCGTTTGCTGTGAAAGATTATTCCCCATAAAAGATATGTCAGAGAAAATATCGTCAATTAAAATTTTTAGATTAATAATAATTTGACGACACTTCCTTGAGACTGTATCTCTGCTCTCTTGCACCAAAGCGTCTCTCCCCTTGATGTCTTCTCTGGGCTCCTCAGGTAGCTCTTGCATATAAGCGTGGGTCTCATCAGGTGACTCCTCATCATCGTCAGACTCATCCCAGCGCACCTCCTGATCATATTCAATAGCGTCCATGGTAGGTGGATCCTCACTCTCCTCGTCAGACACGTCCCATAGTACATCCTGCTCATCCGGGTATACGTCCCAAATTACTTCCTTCTCGTGTGCGAACGTATCTTGCAAAAGATGCGACATGTCATCAGTACCCGAATCACAATAATTATCATAATAGGGGTCGTTCGAATAAAGGAAAAGAGTGGGTGAAAGATTCTCCCTTAATCGGAGCAATGAGCTATGTAGGATAGTCCTCTGATGGATGCTCAGCCATGGTGATGGAAAGCAAAGGCGGCTGTGGAAGCTCGAATGGAGGTGGGGAAAACTGTTCTGTGGCCTCCTCTGGCAGCTCGGATTTCTCTATTTGTGGAGTGCTGATGGTGTAAAGGTGGAGAAGATCACCTTCAAGCGAAACATACACTCCGTCTATGATAGTTCTTGCATCAGAGACATTAGCCATAACGAAATCGATGAATACTTGATCGGACGGGTCACCTAGTATAATAGTTAGCGAACCAGTGGATCGAGCCACATCTATCATCTGTTCCAAGGCTGCTGCCAACTGCAGATCACCGAACTTTCCTACGTGCATTTGCCAAATGAACTCTTGCGAGGGTCCCTGTAGTCCCCTAGCGAAGTGACTGCGGAGCTCTATATCCCTAAATGGGAGATATGGCAACCCACATAATAGATCGGTATACCTCCCCCTGGCTTGGCGAAAGCAATCTCCGTCAGATTGGACGAAGTTAACGACCACTCTAAATGCTAGAGTTACCATCTTCGAATAATTAGGACATGGAAAATCACAGAAATGGACAACCTGGAAAAGATATCCGTGGAACAAATGAATAGAGATATGATAATAGATAGTGGTGGTGGGCAAAATCTCTCTTTTTTGTTGTGAAGGGAATTTAGGGAGAAATAGGTGTAAGGGGTTAAGAGCCCCCTACCCGTGTATTTATAGCTTTCAATAGTGGGTTGGATACCCAATTGGCCCAATGGGCCTATTCATAACACTTCCCCTTATCCAATCAACATTGAAATAAGAGGTGGATTCTTCAGGATCCGAGTTAGGGTTACTGTCTTGTTAAAGAAAGAACAGTTAACCCATAACTTCCCCTGTTTTAGGGATGTGTCAAGGGGTGGATACTTCAGGATCCAGAGTCAACGAGGTTGCCTCGTCAAAACCTTGACTACGGAAAACCCAGTGGGAAAAAACCTGTAGCCAAGGGAAAAGAGTACAACTCTGCAGTTGACTCCCCCTTATCTGACCAAGCTTCAGGCTTGCAGATTTCCTATGAATCTATACATCAGTCTCCTATGTATCTATGAGTTCATAGTTCTCTCATCCTGACCCAGTTTACATTTACTCACTCTCCTCATCCCAATCCCATATACAAGTTTCTCAAAGATACTAGTAGGCAGGGATTTGGTAAGCAAAATCCGCCAAGTTATTACATGATTGGATCTTCTGTACCTCAATCTGCTTTTGCTTCTGAAGGTCGTGCGTCCAGAAGAACTTGGGGGAGATATGCTTCGTCTTGTCACCTTTGATGTAGCCGTCCTGTAGCTGGGCTATACATGCTGCATTGTCTTCATGGAGTGGAGTGGGTGCAAGAACGCCGGTAGTAAGGCCGGTGGAGGTGAGTATGTGCTGGATCACCGAGCGTAGCCAGAAGCATTCCTTGCTTGCTTCGAAGATTGCAAGTAGCTCTGAGTGGGTGGATGAGACGGTCGTCATGGTCTGCTTCACAGATCTCCAGGATATGGCCGTACCGCCATATGTGAACATGTATCCGGTCTGAGACTTCTCTGTATGAGGATCGGACCTGTAACCTGCGTCAGCATAACCAACTAAACCAGTTGATGCCCCTTTCCTATAGAATAGACCTAAGTCTATGGACCCTTGGAGGTAGCGCAGAAGGTGCTTAACTCCGGCCCAGTGCCGCTGTGTAGGTGCAGCACTATATCTGGCTAGTAAGTTTACTGCAAACGCTATGTCAGGGCGAGTGCAGTTAGCCAGGTAAAGGAGTGCACCGATAGCACTTAAATAAGGCACTTCGGGGCCTAGTACTTCCTCCCCCTCTTCCAGCGGCCGGAAGGGGTCTTTGTGAACATCCAATGATCTGACGACCATCGGAGTGCTGAGGGGGTGGCACTTATCCATCTGAAACTTTTTCAGTAAGTTCGATGTGTAAGTTGACTGGTGTAACAGGATCCCATCTTTAAGATGCTCTATCTGAAGGCCTAAACAGAATTTTGATTTTCCGAGGTCTTTCATCTCGAAACTTTCTGTCAGGCTTCTAGAAATCTTTGCGATCTCTTCAGGAGATCCGATGAGGTTTAAGTCGTCTACATAGACGGCTATTATTACAAATCCTGTTGCCTTTGCTCTTATAAAGATGCAAGGACAGACTGGGTCGTTTTTAAATCCTTGTTGTGCAAGGAAGTCGCTCAGTCTGTTATACCACATCCTTCCAGATTGTTTTAGACCATATAATGATCTTTGCAGTTTCACTGAGTAGATGTCACGGTCTCTCTCTTTTAGTGCTGCAGGCAAAGAATAACCGTCAGGCAATCTCATATAGATGTCTCGGTCTAGGTTGCCATATAGGTATGCAGTAACCACGTCCATGAGTTGCATATCTAAACCCTCTTGTGCTGTTATGCCAATGAGGAATCGGAAGGTGATCGCGTCCATGACCGGGGAGTATGTGGCTTCAAAATCCACCCCAGGACGTTGGGTAAAACCCTGCGCTACAGGCCTTGTTTTGTAGCGTACGATCTCATTCTGTTCATTTCGTTTTCTAACAAATACCCATTTATAACCCACAGGTTTTACACCTTTTGGTGTCTGGACTATTGGTCCGAAGACCTTGCGTTTGGTGAGTGAATCCAACTCCACTCCTATTGCCGCTTTCCACTTTGGCCAATCATCTCTGCTTTGACATTCTGTCAGAGAGCGTGGTTCAATATCATCGTCGCAGTACGCGACGTTGATGGCAATATTACACGCAAATGTGTCATCTATTGTTGTGCTTTTTCTGTCCCAATACTCCCCAGTTCGTACATAGTGTATCGATACTTCATTTTCTCCCGGTTTTTCCTCTTCATGAGAGTTTGGGAGAGATGGGGTAGCAGGGCTTAAATTAGCATCCTGTGGTGGTATTTGTTTACCATTGCCAAGGGTCCTACTCTTTCGAGGGACTTGGTCCTTGGATCCCGGTGGTCGTCCTCTCTTTTTGAGAGGTCCAACCATTTCTGCTGCAGGCGGATTGCATCCATTTTGCGGTATGTCAATCCTAGCTGGAGTGTTAGCAGCAGGGACGTGTGATCTGACAATCTTCTGGTTGTCAGTAAATTTGTCCGGCAAGAGATGGACAGTGTTTTGGATGTGGAGAATCTTCAGGACCTCCTCCTCACACTGGCTTGTTGGCGGATCAAAGTGACATAAAGTTTTTGTATCCCAAGTGATACTTTCTGAAGCTTCGGGCTTCTTTGTCTGTGAGCCTAGTCTTGGGAACGATGTTTCATCGAATTCACAGTCTTCTAGACGTGCCTTAAAGACGTCCCCCGTTAGGGGTTCTAGGAATCTAATTATGGAGGGGGTGTCAAACCCAACATAAATGCCTAGGCGACGTTGTGGACCCATCTTTGTCCTTTGTGGTGGTGCTATGGGGACGTATACTGCACAACCAAATATTCTCAAATGTGAGACAATTGGTGGGGCTCCAAGTGCTAGTTGCATTGGAGAAGATGACTGACCTCCAGAGGGTCTTAATTTTATTAAAGATGCAGCATGCAAAATTGCATGACCCCACGCATTCACTGGCATCTGGGATTGAAGTAATAATGGACGAGCGATCCATTGCAGTCTCTTAATTAGAGATTCTGCTAACCCATTTTGGGTGTGAACATGCGCTACAGGATGTTCGACTTCAATTCCCTGAGCTTGGCAATAGTCTAGAAAGACTTGTGACGTAAACTCCCCCGCATTGTCCAGACGAAGTTTCTTTATCTGGTGGTCGGGGAAGTGGGCCCGTAACTTTATTATCTGAGCTAAAAGCTTAGATAGTGCTAGGTTACGGGTGGACAGTAGGCACACATGTGACCACTTAGTTGATGCGTCTATCAGGACCATAAAGTACCTGAACGGACCACTTGATGGGTGAATCGGCCCACAAATGTCTCCGTGGATTCTTTCCAGAAAGCTGGGAGACTCCACATCCACTTTCAGTGGAGAGGGTCTCGTGATCAGTTTACCCTTGTAACAGGGTGGACATGGGAATTTGCCTTTTTGAAGAATCTTCAGGTTCTTCAGGTCAATGCCCCTGGAGTTCTTTATGATGCGGTACATCATAACCGAACCAGGGTGTCCCAGTCGACTGTGCCAGAGTTGGAATTCTGGTGTTTGGGGGCACTGCAGGTGCTCCACCATGGATGTTTCTGGAGTTTGTATACTTGTTTGGTAGAGTCCCGAGGGGAGTCCCTTGAAACGTTCCACAATGGTTTTTGAACCATTTGTAAGAGCCGTTACAAGCAAGTATTCCCTTTTATCCTCCTCGACCGTCTCTAAGTGATATCCGTTTAAACGGATGTCTTTAAAACTTAGGAGGTTTCGGATGGATTTTGGGGAGTATAACGCATTTTTAAGTGTTATTTGTGTGTTGCCGGGGAGCAATATAATTGCTTCCCCTGATCCTTCGATTATATTTGCTGGCCCTGAGATTGTTCTCAGTGGGCCAGAATAACTACTTACGCTCGTGAAATAGTCTATGTTTTGAAGGATCGAGTGCGTCGATGCACTGTCCACTAGGCAGATAAGTTCCATATCTAAAAATGGGGAAAGACATTCAAGCAATAAATATAGATAAAAGATTCACTTTCATAAATAAATGCTAAAAAGATATTGTTTGACATGGAAAAAATAACTAGATACGATGCATAAAAATTTAAGATACATTGCTAATTGCATAAAAGTGGTCCAGATCTAGAGAGTATCATCTCCCATGAAATCTTCGGGAGTCCATGAGGTCTCTGCCAACGCTGCGCTCTCCATCAGGTTTGTCTCAGCTCGAGGCTTGAGGCTTGCCTGGTAGAGGTCCTGGAGGTGTTTTGCTGTGCGGCAGATTCTGGACCAGTGGCCCGTCATCCCGCATTTTGAGCATTTGTCCTCCCAGTCTTTCTTGGGAGTGCCTCCTTTGTTGGGAATCCTCTTCTGCTTCTTGTCCACGAACTTCTGGTTCTGGGGAGGAGCTGGGTGAGTGGCCTTCTTCCGCTGCTTCTGTTCTTTCCATTTCTGGAATTTTGCCTTTTTGTCCGTCTTCTTCTTCTGGGAAGACTGGAAGTGGGCCTCTGCAGGAGGTGGCAATAGAGCGGAGCCAGGAGGGCGCAGGTTGTGGGTGGCAACCAACAGGTCTCTGTTCTGTTCAGCCATAAGTAGGCATGAAAGAAGGTCAGAGTACTTTGTGAACTTCCTCTCTCGATATTGTTGCATAAGGATCATGTCCTTTTCATGGAAAGACGTAAACGTCTTTTCCAGCAACATTTTCTCCGTCACTGGTTCACCACACAACTTCAGGCGTGAGGTGATGCGGAAAAGAGCTGAGTTGTACTCCGCTACGGATTTGAAATCCTGTATGCGGAGGTGAGTCCACTCGTACTGTGCACGGGGGAGTATGACATCCCTCTGATGTCGGTACCTCTCCTCGAGTGCATCCCACAGCTCGTAAGGGTCCTCTACAGTGAGGTACTCGTCCTTTAAGGTCGAGTCTAAGTGTTTCCTGATATATATAATGGCTTTCGCCTTTAATATATCGGAAACTTCCTCTGTATGAGGTGCTTCCACTGAAGCCTCCTTGTTAGCTGGGGCAGTACTAGTTGTTGCCTTTTCAGTCTGTGTGAGACTGAAACCATGAGAGCGCAGATGGAACTTCAGGTCCAACTGCCAACTCAGGTAGTTTGACCCATCAGCCTTCAGGACTGAGAAGTCTACATTTGCGAGTCTGGCCATTTTATGATCTAGCATGTACAGAAACAAAATAGCATGTATCATTAAGACTGAAAGTAAGACAGACATCCACGCATGTAATGTAGTCATTTTCATGAATTTAAATTACTGCGGTTTTAACATACATGCTTTTTCAGGTAATGTGAATAATTAATTACTAAAAAATTAACAATCACGCATGCTGTTTAATGGTTTTCATTGCGACATTAAAACATGGTATTAAAGCTAATTAATCAACCACGCAGTTTAATGCAAAAACAATGAAAAACAGAAATAATGACCTTAGGCTATGGGGATCAGCCAGCCGACACCGAAAAATAAATAAAAAGTCCAGTCCGAGGTTACATCAAAATAAAAGGCATGAAAGTAAATTACAACTCGGGAACTTCAGAGAGAAGCCCCTATCTTCATTGAGCGAAACGCCTTCAGCTTCTTTTTGGTGTCCTTCGGTCTTCTTTTTACATTTTCATCCTCACATACAAAGTTTCTCTCAAAAGAAAAGAAAAATTGCGGGAATTTAAAACGGTGTCGGAAACCTGGCTGATCCCTAAAAACATAGCCTAAAATTTGCACATCCACGCAGATAATATTTTTGCAACATACAACCACGCAGATAATCGAAACACAAGCATTTAAAATAATTTTAAAATTGTGTGCGACGTGCAAAAATTTTTTTTTTTTTGAAAACTTTTGCCTTTTTGATCCATATTTTATTGTTTTTATTTTACCGCTTTAAACCCTTTCAAATTTTCTTTTACCTATTTTGGGCTTTTTAGGGCCAAAAAATAAATAAAATAATTTGTGTGAATGTGCTAATTTTCTGGCCTTTTTGGGCCATGAAAACAACCCATTAGGGTTAATATTGGGCCTCCCCCGAAAAATAACCCGTTAGGGTTAGGGTTTCAGGAAACCCTAGGGGGGCCCGCGGCGTGTCGCCGCGACGGCTGGCCGCGTAGGGTGCGGCTGCCGTCGCGGCGACGGGCCGCGGCGGCGGGCCGCGGCACAGGGCCGCGGCCTGCAGGCCGCGGCAGTTGGCCGCGGCCTGAGGCCGCGGCACAGGGCCGCGGCCTGAGGCCGCGGCTGCTGGCCGCGGCCTGAGGCCGCGGCTGCAGTCCGCGGCCTGAGGCCGCGGCTTCAGGCCGCGGCCGCCGCGGCCTCAGGCCGCGGCGATTGATTCCGCCGGCGGCGCGAAGGGCGCGCCGCCGTTTCGCCCTATGGGCGTACGGAAATTTGGATCAAAGGCGGGGAGGTAAAAATCGGGGTTTTCAACAATTTAGATCGCAAAAAAACGAGTTTTTATTGTTTTAAACATGCAAATCTTATTAAAAATGTTGAATTTAACCGAGTTTGTGAACTTTTTGATCCTAAAACATGCAGATCTAATGAGAAAAGCAAGTTTAGATCTAAAAGTTTGGATTTTTACCTACTAGATTCGACGAGGAATCTAGGCGACGGTTGGTGAAGGATGCCCTTTTCGCTCCCCGTTGAGAAGATTACGATCTTCTTTTTCTGAGCGATTTGTGGATCTCCTTTCCCGCGAGCCGCCGTCTCCTCCAACGAGCGTGATCGTGCTGATAACGTGTTGTGAAGGAAATTTAGGGAGAAATAGGTGTAAGGGGTTAAGAGCCCCCTACCAGTGTATTTATAGCTTTCAATAGTGGGTTGGATACCCAATTGGCCCAATGGGCCTATTCATAACATTTTTAAATTTTTTTATTTTTACTTACTTTTTTATTTTTTTATTTTCGTAATCTAAACAACCTAATTGTGATAACCGAACTCAAACTTAACTACCTCCCTAACAACGGAGCCATTTTGTTGACACGAGAATGCGCACCCCCAAAAAGGTATGCACACACACACCCCCCAAGTGCAGGGGTGTCAGAGCAATATATTCCCGATGAATTCAGGGTCGAATCCACAGAGAGGTGGTGAATTTGAGCATCGATGAATCCTAGATTGGTTTATTAGACTACATTTAATTAGTGGTGATGGATTACGTAGGGAGTCGTAATGGTGATGGAAGTGATATGCGAGGGTGTCTCATTAGCAAAATACGACCTATCTACTCTACAAAAGATGAATGTCACTAAAATGATGAATCACTATAATGTCGGTCTTCCCATTACCGCTTCAGGCATGAAAAACGATGTAGTGGTGTCAATCTCTTGGATCACCTAGCTACGTAGTGATGGTGCCACTCTCATGGATCACCACGATGCCACTCTCGTGGATAATCTCACTACAAAAATCTAGATCCGGTGCTAATATCTTGGATCACCGTCTCTAGCACAAATACATCCCTAAGCAATAAGATCAACCTAATCAAAGCAATAATTCTACTCAAGCAAAGAAGATATGATAATAAAATCAACATAAAGCAAACTCCATCATCATAGAGATCATCAAAAGCAACAATAAACAATTAGCTTAAGAGAAGATACAAGTTCCACGGAGATGGCAATAGCCTATCCTCCAAAATCCTCCAAGAAATATCGTTTTTGAACCAATTGGGGAACCCCCCAAACAGACGGCTACAAAAGTGTATATATAGTCTTCACAAACCCTAGCAATACCTTAGAGAAAACCCCACAATTTCGTGCCCAAACCAAATAAGGGTTGCAACTTAAGTGGAGGGCCCCAGATTGCTCGGCCAAGCTCACTGTACCGTCTGCCCGAGCTCAATTTTTAGGACTGATACATAAATTTGCAGCAATTCCTCAGGACTCATCCGACCTCCGTTTCGTGTGTTCTTAGCGGCGTTGGAACCGTCATGAAGTCTACTATCCATGAAAAATATGAGAAAAATACTTTACTGACTGGAATGTTAGCAGATCTTTAAAGAGTAGGAGGATGTCCTGATTTCTGATGTTTCTACTGCGCTCGGTGTAGGATCCTGACAAAACAAGGACGTTAGGATCGAATAATAAAGTCGAGACTTATGCTTGCGTACGCGGCACCGTAATCTCGGAACTTCGTCCTTGGATTCACCACAACGGTCGATACTTCGTCACGGAGGATCGAAGCAGAGTTTCACCGCCTAAATCTCTAACTAGAAGAGGATTTTAATGGAAGGGAGAAGAAGAACATAAGATGCCTTATGCAAACTTATGGCATGGAAAGTGTGGAATGAATGCCTTACCCTTGGGTCCTATTTATAGGCTTTAGGGGTAGTTATTGTAGGAAATAACCAATTATAAGCTTATTAGCCTATATTAGCACATTCATTTATCCTCTTCTTCATTCACTTATCAAGTGCCTTTATGCACTTATAAAGTGACTTTTTCCACTTATCGAGTGGCTTTTTCCACTTATCGAGTGGTCCTTTTCACACGAGAAAAGGTTTCCTTCGTGCACGCCTTCGTGCACGCGACATATGAGGTCCGTATACCCTCATACATCCCCTCATGGGTGTATTTATGTCGTCCATATCCAACATCTCCCACTCACACTTGAGGGGATTGTAAGGAAACATTTTTCCTTTAACTCTTCTGTTTATCATATCGAGAAATAGGCCGTGTGACCGTCATGCACATAGAGTCCGCTGTTGTGCACTTGTTAGAGATACACAACACCCCTCGAGGTGCAAAGTTGAGTAGATCAACGCATGCTTTACCCTAGATTATTTCTTCAAATTTCTTATACTTTATATTCAACAATTGAATCCCATCTGGATTACAATTGGCTGGCCAGCTTTGAATCTCTAAAGTCCAAATGTGAATATGAAATTAATCTTCCTCTTCTTGCGATCCTTTTGATCTTGACTTGACTCGCTTTTCTAACATGCCCCGCCGAACTGAATTAACCATAGTCCATAAGCAACATGCTAAGATAGCAATCACCCAGTCAAATCTTAAGGAACCAATTAGAGTCCATAAGGGTAACGAGTTAAGACCCATGTGGTCTTTAGGTCTCACATAATAGTAAACACAATTACTATTCTAACCCAATGGTCAAAATGCATACGTAGTATGAATACGTATTACAACATCACTCCTTTCCCAGGGAGCGTATGTCTTAATGATGTTGTGAGGATGATAACCAGACACCACAATGTCTGACTTTGAGTCCCTTTTACTACTCAAATAATCTTCTGGACTCACATCTCGCATAAGACAGATAGGATTTCAAAATCCTCTTAGATCTTTTGAAAGCATCCATATGATGCAGATCTTTCATACGACCATTTTGTTTAAGTCATGACTCTAAATCATCCGTCTGACGATTTTGACTTTAAACAGGTCTAATCTTTATTTTACCCGTCTGATAAAATAAAGGTGGTTGCTCATGTGAGAGAGCCAACCTTAATCTGTCCGACATACTAGAATTCAGCTGAGATTTCAAAAATGCATACAAACATTTCTTAAGAAATTCATATGCAATGTTAAAGAGAACTTATTCTTTTATTAAATTTGATCATTTACAGACATGGGAATTTACATTGGTACAACTCAGCTCTTACGCAATCCTTGAGATGATAAGTGTTTGTAAAACACATCTCTGGGGATCGCCTTCGTAAGCGGATCCGCTATCATCTCATGCGTAGATATGTACCTTATGTCTACCTTCTTGGTCTTGTCATAGTCTTTTGCAAATTTGTAGCGGATATCTATGTGTTTGGTCTTACAATGGAATTTTGGATCTTTGACATAGGCTATAGATGCTTGACTGTCGCTGTGTATTGGTACAACACCTGAGTCATTTGCATCAATAAGCCTGTCTAAGAACTTCCTAAGCCAAACAGCCTCTTGGACTGCCATGCTAAATGCTACAAACTCGGCTTCCATAGTTGAAAGTGCGATGCAGGATTGTTTCTTGCTACTCCAGGATATTGCACCGGATCCGAGTAGAAAAACATATCCTAAGGTCGATCGTCGCTCATCGAGATCACCCGCCCAATCAGCATCAGTGTAGCCTTCGAGCCTCAAGGCATCTCCTTGATAGCATAAAGCATAGTCTGCAGTTCCTTTGAGATACCGCATTATCCTCTTAACCGCTTTCCAGTGTACTTGCCCTGGGTTGGATTGGTAACGACTTACCATTCCAATGGCAAAACAGATGTCCGGTCTTGTACACATCATAGCGTACATAAGACTACCAACTGCACTGGAATATGGAACTTTTTCCATAATTTCTTTTTCCTTTTGGTTCTTTGGACATGATTTTAGACATAAATTGTCGCACTTGCTTATAGGAGTATCAATGGACTTGCAGTCTTGTATATTAAAACGTTCTAAAACCTTCTTTATATAAGTCTCCTGTGAAAGAGAAAGAAGTTTCTTCGAACGATTCCTTGAAATCTTAACTCCAAGGATATATGCGGCTTATCCCATGTCTTTCATCTTAAAAACTGATGAAAGCCAAGCCTTGATATCCATCACAAAGCCCTTGTCATTTCCGGCTATTAAAATGTCATCTACATATAGAGACATAATAACGTACTTGCTCTTAATCCTCTTGATATATACGCAGTTATCTTCATCAAGCATGGAAAAATCATTTGATAAGACAACTTCTTGAAATTGTATATACCATTGCCTCGAGAATTGTTTAAGACCATATATGGATTTACGAAGTTTACAAACCTTATGTTCATTTCCTTCTTTTACAAACCCTGTTGGTTGTTCCATATAGATCTCCTCGTCCAATTCTCCATTGAGAAAGGCAGTCTTTACATCCATCTGATGTAATTCGAGGTCTAAGCAAGCTACCATTGCCAGAATCAGGCGAATCGAGGTAAAACGGACAACAGGTGAGAAGGTCTCTTCGTAGTCTATCCCTTCCTGTTGCGTAAAATCTTTCGCGACAAGGCGAGCTTTATATCTGTCAATAGAGCCATCCGCCTTATGCTTGATCTTGAGAACCCATTTGTTCCCAATAGCTCTACGTCCTCTGGGTAAGTCAACTAAGTCTTAGACTTGGTTAACTTTCATGGATTCCAACTCTTCCTTCATCGCTTCCATCCATTTGTCTTTCGCAGGGCATGATACGGCCTGTTTGAAAGTAGCAGGCTCGTCATCATCTTGTAGTAAAGTCATAAAGGTTTGCAGAAATTCATCCTCAAATCTTAGAGGAGCCAACCTTGTACGACTACTACGTCGTATTTGAGATTCTTCAAGTCCTTGTTGACTCGAATTCAGATCAATTCTAATATCACTCCCACTTGGAATGTCGTTAGAAATGCTCCCACTTGGATCATTATTCCCGTATGGAATAGGATTAGTGTCATTCGTATCATCCATTGGTGAAGTTTGAAACGTATTTTCTTCTTCACCAAGAATTCTCCCACTCGAATGAGGTAATCCTCCTTGATCATTAATCTCAAATAGAGATAAGTCCTGACTTATCTCGCCCTGTCTTGGAAACTCGTTTTCCAAGAAAGTGACATCCCTCGACTCAAACTCAATTAGACCTCCATTGTCTTCCTGACTAACGAAAACATAACCTTTGGAGTTTTCTGCGTATCGTATAAAGATACATTTCCTTCCCCTTGGCCCAAGTTTGCCATACTTATGGGAGGAAATATGTGCGTAGGATGCACATCCCCAAGGTTTTAAAATGTTTAAGTCAGGAGACTTTTGGTTCCACAACTCATAAGGAGTGGAGCTAACAGATTTCGAGGGTACGCAGTTCAAAATGAAAGTGGCCGTTAATAATGCATCACCCCAAAAGGTGATTGGCAAGTTAGCTTGCGCCATCATTGAACGGACCATTTCCATTAAAGTCCTATTTCTCCTTTCAGCAACACCATTTTGTTGAGGAGTATATGGCATAGTTACCTGATGTACAATGCCCTTTTCATCACAAAGTTCCTTAAAACTTGTTGATTGATATTCACCGCCCCTATCGGTTTGCAAGACCTTAATCTTGCGATCTAATTGATTCTCCACTAGACTCATATAGTTTTTAAAGCATGTTAATGCTTCACTTTTGTGGGATATCAAATAGATATGTCCGAATCGGGTGAAATCATCAATACAAGTGATGAAATAGGACTTCCCGCGTCTTTTCTTGACATTCATCGGACCACATATGTCCGAATAGATGAGCTGTAATGGAACCTTGGCCCTTGTGCTGGTTCCAAACGGCTTGCGACAAGATTTCCCCACAAGGCAATGTTCGCAGGTCGACATTTCAACCTTTGAAACATTGGATAGAAGGCCACGTTTGGCAAGTCTATCCATTCGTTTTGGTCCAATATGACCAAGCCTTGCGTGCCAACAAATTATATTAGACTCATAAGTCGAAGAATTTGTAACAAGGAAATTTTCATTACATAATGAAGAGTCATACATTGTATTTAATACAATAAATCCTTTAAATACATACCCAGTACCAATTAAGGAATTATTACAACACAAGTCCACTTTACAATCATGAAAAAACCAGCTATAACCAAGACCCATTAACACGACCACAGATATTATATTCCTTCGAATATTTGGAGCGAAGAGAATATCATGAAGTAGGAGAGTGTGGCCGTTGTCCAAGACTAGCTTGCACGTCCCAACGCCTTTCACTTCAACACGTGTGTTGTTTCCTACATAGATCCACTTCGTTCCTTGGGGTATCCGGTGATACTCCACGAAGGACCGTCTGTCCCTTGCTATGTGGTCGGTGGCACCTGAATCAATTATCCAAAATGGATTAGATTTCACAAGAAATATTGAACTAGAAACACATATGTAACTAGTATAATTACAAGTTACCTCGTCGCCTCCACTCGTACACGAACGAGCATAGTGACCGAGCTTGTTGCACTTGAAGCACTTGATCCTCTTCAAGTCTTTCTTCTTGTGCCATTTCTTGTGCCCACCTTTATGTTTGGGTTTCTTGGTAGACTCAGGTTGCTTATTATGTTCATTGGTAGACTTCGAACGATCTTTCCTTTTCTTTCCCCCGTGTGAGGAACTAGCAACCATGTGCACTTCTGCACTTGGCTTGGCAGCCGCAAGCCGCTCTTCCTGTAATTCGAGGTGCTTGGAAACATCTCTGAAGGTCTTGATGCTCTCATTGTGAGTGAGATGCATCTTCATTTGGTCCTACCCATTTGGTAGGGAACGTATGACTGCTTGGATTTGTTGCTCATCAGTGAGCACATGACCTGCATCCTTTAACTCTGAGATAAGATTCGCCATATGTCGCAGATGTTTCCCCATGGAATGATCTGGACGTTTCTTGTATGAATCAAATCTTATAGTTAAGGCGCGAAGTTTGGACACTGATGTGCCACCAAAATTCTCCTCAAGCTTGGACCATATGTCCATGGCTAGGTCATGCTCTCGGAAGATACACATTATGTCATCGGCCATACTGCTCAATAACGTAATGCGGGCTATCTTGTTCTTTCGAGACCAAGCATCAAAAGCTTCCTTGTCTCGTGTGTGTTGGGCCGTAGTGCCCAACTCGGGTTCAATCATTACGTTCTTTAGAGTTTCGAGCACTTCTTGCTCCTCTAGAACGTATTGTATCTTGATGGACCAAAGTTTGTAATTATCGCCGTTGAGTTTTTCACCTCTGTTTAACTCAGCGACGATATTCTTTGAAGCGGAAGACATTTTACTTTTAAAATGCTGCAAAAAGACACAAAACCGAAGGTTTGATCAAAAACATTGCATTAAAAATTCTTAAAATACAATTCCCACTTGAAATGATATTAGAATATCCCATTTGGATAGTTCAAATTTCAACTCCCACTTGGAATGATATTTATAATTTGATAAGTTACTTTCGAAAAATATTGAAGATGTTGTTATAGAATCGGAAAGGTTTCTACGATTCCAATCACCATCTAGAACAATCCTTCAATATTTCCCCCTTACTTATCAAACGATAGTACTCTTATAGTACTTCACAGCGGAAAAGCGTTTTTGAAAAACGTATTTTTCAAAACGTATGAAAAACGTATTTTTCAAAAATGTATATTTCAGTCCAGTACCCTTATGATACTAACGAAATATTCGACACTTCTTGGCCATTTGCCGGGGTTGTTCCGTATCCGTGCCAAGGTCGGATCCCCCTTGAGGGGATTTTTCTGCAAGCCATTGTCACCGGCTCCCGTATGGATCCAGGCGCTTCCCCCCGTATAGGAGAATTTTGCCGTAGACGACTGTCGTTGGCCCCGTATGGGCTAGTCGGCATGTTCGTGTTACATCGACCAAGGCCTCTCGTCGAATTGGTCGACCAAAAATCCTGGATTGGTCGACCAATACCGACCAATGATCTGGCACCCCCCGGCCAGGGCCTCTGCCCTGGCCGAGGCTGGCCAAGGGCCGGCCAGGGCCTCTGCCCAGGTCGGCCAAGGGCACTGGCCCCTCGGCCAGGGCCTCTGCCCTGGCCGAGGCCGGCCAGGGCCGGCCAGGGCGCCGGCCCTGGCCTCTGCCAGGGCCGGTCAGGCTGGCCGGCCTGGCCCTGTCCTCTGCCAGGGCCGGCGCCTTGGCCCCTGCCAGGGCCGGCCTGGCCGGCCCCTGGCTCTGGCCGAGGCCAGCCAGGGCCGGCCAGTGCCGGCCTGGCCGGCCCCTAGCTCTGGCCGAGGCCGGCCAAGGCCGGCCAGTGCCGGCCTGGCCATGGCCGGCCATGGCCTAGCCATTGCCCTTTGGCCATGGCCGGCCATGGCCCATATGGCCATGGCCGGCCACCCCCTTGCATGGGGTTGGCCGCACATCCCGTCGGAGGGGTGGCCGTGGTGGTTATTGGCCGTAGCCAACCCCCTCCGCATGGGGAGGGGGGGTGCATTGCCTTCATAGCCCATTTGGCCATGGTGATCAAGCACCAAAAGTCATCTTCCCCGATGGGAATAACTACCATCTTCTTCCTCGATGAAGCACCCGTTCGTCGATGAAGCACCCATTCGTCGATGAAGCACACGTTCGTCGAGAAAGTAGTTATTCTCTAATGGCCGTGTGCCAAAATGAAAAAAAATAACATACTTTAAAGTTCACAAACTACACGCTCCACATGAAGAGAGTTCACATTCCATATGAATGGAGACTCAGCATCCATGAAGAGTGCGAGCTTGACGATATGAACGGTCGGTTCTTCCCGTCACGGAGAGTTCCTGCCATATCCGTAATGACAGAAGACCCTAACGTGAAAAGAACAACCGCTGCGTTCTCTCCGTCACGAAGCGTTCCTACCATATCCATAATGGTAGGATACCCATTCGTGAAAAAGACAACGCCTCGTTCATCGGTTCGACGGGGCGACGGTTTGAACGGGGCGAACCTGTATGGCTCTGATACCAATGTAGGATCCTGACAAAACAAGGACGTTAGGATCGAATAATAAAGTCGAGACTTACGCTTGCGTACGCGGCACCGTAATCTCGGAACTTCGCCCTCGGATTCGCCACAACAGTCGATACTTCGTCACGGAGGATCGAAGCAGAGTTTCACCGCCTAAATCTCTAACTAGAAGAGGATTTTAATGGAAGGGAGAAGAAGAACATAAGATGCCTTATGCAAACTTATGGCATGGAAAGTGTGGAATGAATGCCTTACCCTTGGGTCCTATTTATAGGGTTTAGGGGTAGTTATTGTAGGAAATAACCAATTATAAGCTTATTAGCTTATATTAGCACATTCATTTATCCTCTTCTTCATTCACTTATCAAGTGCCTTTATGCACTTATAAAGTGACTTTTTCCACTTATCGAGTGGCTTTTTCCACTTATCGAGTGGTCCTTTTCACACGAGAAAAGGTTCCATTCGTGCACACCTTCGTGCATGCGACATCTGAGGTCCGTATACCCTCATACATCCCCTCATGGTTGTATTTATGTCGTCCATATCCAACACTCGGGCGAGCGGCCTTGGTCACTCGGGCGAGTTAAGGAGACCGAGATTTTCCTTTATGATTTTAGGAGTGCAGCTCGGCCCAAGTTGGATGGCACTCGACCGAGCGGTAGAAGCTCAGCTCTTCCATCTTTGGCTCCTCTCTTCGTTACATCAGCTTGGCCGAGCAGCTAAGAGCACTCGGCCGAGCAGACTGGGTTGGTGAGCTCTTCATCAGCTTCTTCTCTCTTTTCGTCTTGGCTTCTTCTCCTTTTCTCTTCTAGGTCTTCTCCAACAGCTTCAACTCCTCAATTAGGATGCCATTGACGCTCTGGCATCGATGATTGTGTCATTCTCTCCAATATGCTCCAAATTGCTCGTTATTCCCTGAAATACAACCAAACGCTCTCAAAGTTAAATAGTTTCAATTATTAACATAAAAGGGTATAAAATCGGGATTTGAGCAATCAAATATGACGTGGATGTGTGGTATAAAATATGTAAAATACAGACACATCATAGAAGATATCTGAAAGCCTAACTCATGATCCTGAAGTATCCACCCCTTTGTGAGACTCATATGATGCTCAGAATCTCGAAGTATTCATGGGCAGAGTTAACACTTATGGCTAGATAAGGGGGAGTGTTGTAAATAGATAAGAATGGGTGTGTAAGGATAATATTGTATCTATTATATCTCATTCATGTATGACTCTCTCATCCACTATAAATAAAGGCATGTGGTCTTTCCTCAGGAATACGCTTCATAACATTAACCACTTTTAAACTAAAATTTATTCTCCAATAGAGAATTTAGTCGTTCCACCCAAAAAGTTTAGTTCACTTAAAGTTTAGTTCATTACAGATTTAATCCCATCCCTCCAAAAAAATTTAAAATTTTAATTCCTCTAAAATGGAATTACATCTAGATTTAGTTTTCCCTAAAAGTTTATGGGTTTCCCCCTAAAAGTTTCTCCCAAAATTTTTCACAAACTCTCATCCAACTTATTGAGTCCTCAAGATTCAATTCCAGCCATCTTTCTACCAATCCTTTTATCCTAGTCAGCAACCCATTCAACAATATCCTTCAATTGTATAGTCGATGATTATGACATGGCAATGCAAAACAAATACGATAAGTATTCTCCATCACAATCATCATCTATCTAGGTTGATGTATAATACAACGTTTCCATATATACGTGTATAATGTACGTATTTCTGGACTTATTTGTACGTATGAAATTTATGAATATTTTATGAATTTTTCACAATTTTCTAATGATCAATTATTTGTAAAAAAATTTAAAACACCATTTGAATTATAATAAGTGAAGTATTTGAATGAAATACCATGTATTTGAAAAGTTATGATGTATTAATTAGGTATTTCTATTTTCAATAAAATTAAAATTTGAAAAATTATTAGGATGACACATGTCTATGTTATGTGGCATTATGCATGCATACCTAATTAACATGTGTCCTTAAGCTTTGACTAATGTGTGGAGGAGATTAAATGGGAGAAAATACAAAAGAGGAAAAGGGAAAGAAAAAGAAGAAATTTTTTGCAATTGCCATCTCCTCCACTCCTCCCTTTGCTCCACCTTTCCCACCACCACTCCACCACATACACAACCACCTTCTCCTCCCGTTCCTCCACCAAAACAACTTCTATCAAAAAAATTCTCCATACAACTCCATACGTACTACAAAATTCTCATCACCAAGGCCAAACAATCTACCCACAACAAAGTATTTGGAGAAGTAGACGTTTGAAGCTTAAGAAGAGAAACCTAAAGGTCTTCAAGGAAAAAGGGCCAAAGAATTGAAAGGAGGAGTTATTTGAGGTAGGATTCCTAACTCTAGTGAGGTTACTATGTTTAGGATTGTGTAGGGAGAAATCTAGTGTGTTAGTATAATGTCTATTATAGGTTCAGTTTTCCTGCTGTTTTGCAGTAATTTCATTCATGCATAAACATCATAATAGGTGGAGTTAAATTCATGAAAAAGTTATATCTGGAAATACTATAAAATTTGTGATAACGTTCATGTTTCCCATTTTTGCTAAATCCAACTGCAATTAGGCTTAAAGGGTCGTAGACTGCATGATATCAATTTTTCGCAGCTTTTACACCTCTGCACTATTTTAGCTCTCATTGGTAATGTAGATATGCAAACCTTATGTTCGTGGACATTTCAGATATCTACACTTCACAAGCTATAATTTTCATGTTGGGCACTTGTTCTAAATCTGTTAGGAACTGGTAGTAATTCACTGTTCTTTATGTATGATGTTTCTGTTTCTGCACAGACTGTGTATCGTTTACGTTAAAGCTTGTAATAATTCACCGAGACATGCCAATTTTCTGATAATTGGTGCTTGGATGTAGAAGTTGATGATAAACAATTTTCATTCAGAAAGTTTTCTCAAATTCTAACTAGAATTCCTGACGTGTTGCGGTAAAATGAAAATAAAGAGATGAAAGACTAAAAAGAGAGGCAAATGAGAGAGTTGCCATGTCTTTCTTCATGCTATGTGTAATTATGCTTAAAAGTTCATACTAAGCCATAATGCTTATGCCAATTGAGACTAGTATGCTAACATGTTAATGCCTTGCGTTTCAAATGCCATTGTTAGTAAAGTGATATCATGTCATGTTGTATAGTAGTGTTAGTAGAGAAATGTTAGTGTAGCAATGTTAGTATAGTAGTGTTCATGCCAGGCAATGCTAAATGTCCATGCCATGCTAGTATAATATTGTTACTACAGAAATGTTAGTATGTTTACCATGACTTATATATACCATGTTTATGTCTTGTCATGATTAATTTATGTTAATGTGTACTATGTTTCATTTTTAACGTTAAAGTATGCATGCTTATGCCGTAGAAATCCATGTTGTTATCCATGCTCAAGTTATGCTAAATATACCATGAGACTTATATTGTTGCAAATGTTAAAGATCTATGTTAATAGGTTCATGACTTCATTAACATGCTTTTAGATATACTACAAGATACTAATTTAGCCTCTGATGAAATTCATAATGTTTCCCTTGTTAAATGATGATGTAATTGTGATATTAAAAAATGAATGGTGGAAACGAGATTAACATTATCTTCAAGTCAAAAGATCTTGATATTCCCTTGTGGAATTGTAATGTGATAATGGCACACGATGTAATGTAATGAAATGTATGTGAGATCTTTCACTTTAGGCTTAGACGCAGGGTAATGGGGGTAAACTCAGGGTTTAAGGAGTAGAGCGATGAGACCATCTTGTTGTACATGCCACTTCGGTGGCGTTCTCCTCCCGTGAGAGGGAGGGTGTTATTGGTTACATACCACTTCTGTGGCGTTCTCCTCCCGAGAGAGGGATGGTGTTCTGGATTACGTAGATATTCCACATCGATGGCGTTCTCGTCCTGAGAGAGGGAGGGTGTTTTGGATTACATACCACTTCGGTGGTGTTCTCCTCCTATGAGAGGGAGCGTGTTAATTATAATGATGGATGGTTCTTGATGTTATGGACTTGACATCGGTAGAGTTGCTAGGACACTCTTGCTGTGACACTATACTTTTTATGCCCCTTTTACTTTATTGGCATATTTACTTTCTGCCCTTTACTTTTATCGTTATTTTTAGTTGCAGATGTATTTAAGTAAGCTACACGTGTTTCTTCATCTTATTTAATTATTAATGCTCAGCATTTGTTTCATTTCTGAATATAGATAAATGTCATTTCTTTACTATTCATGTAATGCATGATGTCTTAGCTAGATGTGACAGTCTTAAATATACCACTCTTTACTTGAGTTGTGGACTCCTACTTGGACACGCTTTGACGTGCTCATCCCGTGGTTTTCAAGTGATAGACAAGTAACAGCTATAGTGGAGATCCTTGGCAGTGGTCTAGAGTTGGAGATGTTGGGTTGTAGATGAGTTGCTGTACTCTTGGGAGTTTCCTTAGAGTTGTACTTGGGAGAGTGGGATTAATATTTGAAATGCAATTGTACTATTATAGTTGACCATTCTTGTATATGAATGTATTATTTGTAGTATTTTGTCTATAATTGTTATTCTCTGGTGTTGTATGATTGGAGCATTACTTGTAGTTTCCAGCATGTGCGCAGTGGCTTGCTGGTTCTATTGTATCTCTTTTCTCTTCTTCCCTCGTAACACTCGCTACTCTGGAAGAATCTGGAACGGATTCATACTTTCTGGGTATCCTGGGGAGCGGGCCGTTATATTTGATGGCCCCATGCAGGTCACCGCACTACGGCATGCATAAGGTAGTGCATGTAATGCTCCATAGAGGATAGTTGTGTCCTAAGATGTGTAGACCTTAGAGTCTAGACTGAGCCACCAATAACATAGAGCCCTAGCCTTTGAGGGACAAGGATGGATCGGGTTCCAGGTGGATAGATTGTCACCTTTGGGTGATGTTCTACGGTATACACTGTTGTGTACATTGTTACAGTTGGTATGTATTCATGGGTTGGCATGATTGGTTTTATACGTGTGCTACATAAATAGAGTATAATGATATGTGTGGGTGTGTCTATTTATATGTTCTTATGCGTGTCTCTTGTTTTATGTGCATTTGTTATGACGGTATATATGTATGAATATACATGAGTAATACATATATCTAGCTATATGAATGTATACTTGTGTGTAAGTATGCATGTATCCATGTTACTTATATGTACTGGTATTTGTGCTTATACCTATGTGTGCACGCTATGTATGTAATAGGTACATATAAAGCTAACATATGATGGCGGTATAATTATATATATGAAGTAATATGAATATAGACATGTGTATGTATAGTATTGTATAGTTAGATACAGATGTATGGTGTTGATATATTGTATGGATGTGCTGTGATGCCTTTTTTGTAGTGAATGTGAACTTATGAATGATATTACTCATATTCAATGTATTGGTGTATTACGTGTATGTGTCATGTGTACATATGTTTGTATGACGATGTGAATTACTTGTATGAAATAAGGCATATAAACATTAGAGTGTATATGTACCTCCATGAGTATAGTGTATGTATGTACAGTATATGTACATATATACGATACATATATCTATACGTGATTATATTAGTATTTCATGGGTGGGACGACTATTAGATCTATTTAACCTTCAGTTAAACCCTTAACTTTAGAAAGTCCGAGGGCGGACTTTGTTTTTAAGGTGGGTAGAATGTAATACCCCGTTTCTGTATATACGTGTATAATGTACGTATTTTCGGACGTATTTGTACGTATGTAATTTATGAATATTTTATGAATTTTCCATAATTTTCTAATGACCAAATTATTTTTGAACAATTTTTAAACACCATTTGAATTATAATAAGTGAATTATTTGAATGAAATACCTTGTATTTGGAAAGTTATGATGTATTAATTAGGTATCTCTATTTTCAATAAAAATTAAAATTTGAAAAATTATTAGGATGACACATAAATATGTTATGTTGCATTGTGCATGCATTCCTAATTAACATGCGTCCTTAAGCTTTGACTAATGTGTGGATGCGATTAAATGGGAGAAAATACAAAAGAGGAAAAGGGAAAGAAAAAGAAGAAATTTTTTTGCAATTGCTATCTCCTCCACTCCTCTCTTTGCTCCACCTTTCCCACCACCACTCCACCACATACACAACCACCATCTCCTCCCCTTCCTCCACCAAAACAACTTCTATAAAAAAAATTCTCCATACAACTCCACACGTACTACAAAATTCTCATCATCAAGGCCAAACAATCTAACCCTAATCAAATACTTTGGAGAAGAAGACGTTTGAAACATGAGAAGAGAAAGCTAGAGGTCTTCAAGGAAAAAAGGGCCAAAGAATTGAAAGAAGGAGTTATTTGAGGTAGGATTCCTAACTCTAGTGAGGTTGCAATGTTTAGGATTGTGTAGGGAGAAATCTAGTGTGTTAGTATAATGTCTATTCTAGGTTCAGTTTTCCTGCTGTTTTGCAGTAACTTCATTCATGCATAAACATCACTACATGTGGAAATAAATTCTGAAAAAAAATTATATCTGGAAAGATTATAATTTTTTTGATAACTTTCATGTTTCTCATCTTTGCTAAATCCAACTGCAATTAGGCTAAGAGGATCGTAGACGGCAGGATATCAATTTTTGGCAGCTTTTACACCTCTGTACTATTTTAGCTCTAATTGGTAATGTAGATATGAAAACCTTGTGTTCTTGGACATTTCAGATATCTACACTTCACAATCTATAATTTTCATGTTGGGCACCTATTCTAAATCTGTTAGGAACTGGTAATAATTCACTTTTCTTTATGCATTATGTTTTTATTTCTGCACAGACTGTGAATCTTTTACGTTAAAGCTTGTACTAATTCACTGATATATGCCAATTTGCTGATAAGTGGTGTTTGGATGTAGAAGTTGATGATAAATAATTTTCATTCAGAAAGTTTTGTCAAATTCTAATTAGAATTCCCGATGTGTTGCTGTAAAATGAAAATAAAGAGATGAAAGAGTAAAAAGAGAGGGAAATGAGAGAGTTGCCATATCTTACTTCATGCTATGTGTAATTATGCTTAAAGGTTCATACTAACCAATACTGCTTATGACAATTGAGACTAGTATGCTAACATGTTAATGCCTTGCATTTCAAATGTCATTGTTAGTAAAGTGATATCATGTCATGTTGTATAGTGGTGTTAGTACAGAAATGTTAGTGTAGCAATGTTAGTATAGTAATGTTCATGCCATGCCATGCTAAATGTCCATGCCATGCTAGTATAATAATGTTACTACAAAAAATGTTAGTATGTTTCCACGACTTAAATATACCATGTTTATGTCATGTCATGATTAATTTATGTTAATGTGTACTATGTTTCATTTCTAACGTTGAAGTAATCATGCTTATACCGTAGAAATCCATGTTGTTATCCATGCTCAAGTTATGCTAAATATACCTTGAGACTTATATTGTTTCAAATATTAAAGATCTATGTTAATAGGTTCATGACTTCATTTACATGCTATTAGATATACTACAAGATACTAATTTGGCCTCTTATGAAATTCATGATGTTTTCCTTGTGAAATGATGATGTAATTGTGATATTGACAAAATGAATGGTGGAAACGAGATTGACATTATCTTCAAGTCAAAAGATCTTGATGTTCCCTTGTGGAATTGTAATGTGATAATGGCACACGATGTAGTGTACTGAAATGTACGTGAGATCTTTCACTTTAGGCTTAGACGCAAGGTAATGGGGTAAACTTAGGGTTTAAGGAGTGTATGAGCGATGAGACCATCCTGTTGTACATGCCACTTCGGTGGCGTTCTCCTCCCGTGAGATGGAGTGTGTTATGGATTACATACCATTTCGGTGGCGTTCTCCTCTCGAGAGAGGGATGGTGTTCTGGATTACGTATATATACCACTTCGGTGGCGTTCTCCTCCTGAGAGATGGAGGGTGTTTTGGATTACATACCACTTCGGTGGTGTTCTCCTCCTATGAGAGGGAGGGTGTTGATTATAATGATGGATGGTTCTCACCACATGTCACATTCTTTGTCTTAGAGTTTGTACGATCAACTAGGGTATGCTTTTCTTTACTAGAATAGGTTCACGTGCTAACCCTAGGCACAGTCTATGAGATGTCATGAACTTGACATCGGTAGAGTTGTTAGGACAGTCTTGCTGTGACATATTTAGTTTTTCTGCCCCCTTTACTTTATTGGCATATTTACTTTCTGCCCTTTACTTTTATCGTTACTTTTAGATGCAGATGTATTTTAGTATGCTACATGTGTTTCTTCATCTTATTTAATTATTAATACTCAGTATTTGTTTCATTTCTAAATATAGATAAATGCCATTTCTTTACTATTCAGTAATGCCTGCTGTCTTAGTTAGATGTGGCAGTCTTAAATATAGCAGTGTTTACTTGAGTTTTTGATTCCTACTTGGACACACTTTGAAGTGCTCCTCCCATGGTTTTCAGGTGATAGACAAGTAGCAGCTGTAGTGGAGATCCTTGGCTGTGGCCTGGGGTTGGAGATGTTGGGTTGGAGATGAGTTGTTGTACTCTTGGGGAGTTTCTTTAATTTGAGTTGTACTTGAGAGAGTGGGATTAATATTTGAAATGTAATTGTAATATTGTAGCTGACCCTTCTTGTATATGAATGTATTATTTGTTGTATTTTGTCTTTAATTGTTATTCTCTGGTGTTGCATGATTTGATCATTACTTGTACTTCCGAGCATGTGTGCAGTGGCTTACTGGATCTATTGTATCTCTTTTCTCTTTTTCCATCGTAACACTCGCTACGTTGGAAGAACCTGGAATGGATTCGTACTTTGCGGGTATCCTGGAAAGTGGGGCGTTACATTTGATGGCCCCATGCATGCCATCGCACTGCGGCGTTCGTAAGGTAGTGCATGTAATGCTCCATAGATGATAGTTGTGTCCTAAGGTGGGTAGTGACCTTAGAGACTTGACTAAGCCACCAATAACATAGAGCCATAGCCTTTCAAGGCCAATGATGAATCTGGTTCCAAGTGGATAGATTGTCACCTTTAGTTGATGTTCTACGGCGTACACTGTGTGTACATTGTTACAATTGGTACATATTCATGGGTTGGTATAACTGGTTTTATACGTGTGCTACATAGATAGAGCATAAGGGTATGTATGGATGTGTCTATGTACGTGTTCATATGCGTGCCTATTGTTGTATGTGCATTTGTTATGACGGTATATATGTATGAATACACATGAGTAATGCATATATCTAGCTGTATGAATGCATTCTTGTGTGTAAGTATGTATGTATCCATGTTACTTATATGTATTGGTATTTGTGCTTATACCTATGTGTGTGCACGCTATGTATGTAATAGGTACATATAAAGCTAACGTATGAGGGTGGTATAATTAGATATATGAAGTAATATGAATATTGGCATGTGTATGTATAATATTGTACAATTAGATACAGATGTATGGTGTTTAAATATTGTATGGATGTGTTGTGATCCCTTCTTTGTAGTGAATGTGAACTTATGAATGATATTGCTCATATTCAATGTATTGTTGTATTACATGTATGTATCATATATACATATGTTTGTATTACGATGTGAATTACTTGTATGAAATATGGTATATAAATATTAGAGTGTATATGTACCTCCTTGAGTATAGTGTATGAACAGTATATGTACATATATACGATACATATAGCTATACGTGATGATATTAGTATCTCGTGGGTGAGATGACCATTCGATCTATTCAACCTAAAGTTAAACCCTTAACTTTAGAAAGTCCGAGGGCGGACTTTGTTTTTAAGGTGGGTAGAATGTAATACTCCATTTCCGTATATACGTGTATAATATACGTATTTTTGGATGTATTTGTACGTATGAAATTTAGGAATATTTTTATGAATTTTCCATAATTTTCTAATGACCAAATTATTTTTAAACAATTTTAAAACACCATTTGAATTATAATAAGTGAAGTATTTGAATGAAATACCATGTATTTGGAAAGTTATGATATATTAATTAAGTATTTCTATTTTCACTAAAAATTAAAATTTGAAAAATTATTAGGATGACACATAGCTATGTTATGTTGCATTATGCATGCATTCCTAATTAACATGTGCCCTTAAGCTTTGACTAATGTGTAGAGGAGATTAAATGGAAGAAAATACAAAAGAGGAAAAGGGAAAGAAAAAGAAGAAATTTTTTTGCAATTGCCATCTCCTCCCCTCCTCTCTTTGCTGCACCTTTTCCACCACCAGTCCACCACCTACACAACCACCATCTCCTCCCCTTCCTCCACCAAAACAACTTATATCAAAAAAAAATCTCCATAAAACTCCACACGTACTACAAAATTCTAAATCACCAAGGCCAAACAATCTACCCTAATCAAAGACTTTGGAGAAGAAGACGTTTGAAGCTTGAGAAGAGAAAGCTAGTACGGTCTTAAAGGGAAAAAGGGCCAAAGAATTGAAAGAAGGAGTTATTTGAGGTAGGATTCCTAACTCTAGTGAGGTTGCTATGTTTATGATTGTTTAGGGAGAAATCTACTGTGTTAGTATAATGTCTATTCTTGATTCAGTTTTCCTGCTGATTTGTAGTAAATTCATTCATGCATAAACATCACTACATGTGGAATTAAATTCTAAAAAAATTATATCTGGAAAGATTATAAAATTTCTGATAACTTTCATGTTTCTTATTTTTGTTAAATCCAACTGCAATTAGGCTTAAAGGGTGGTAGACTGTAGGATAGCAATATTTGGCAGCTTTTACACCTCTGCACTATTTTAGCTCTATTGGTGATGTAGATATGCAAACCTTGTGTTCTTGGACATTTCGGATATCTACACTTCACGAGCTATAATTTTCAAGTTGGGTACTTGTTCTAAATCTGTTAGGAACTGGTAGTAATTCACTGTTCTTTATGCATGATGTTTCTGTTTCTACATAGACTGGGTATCTTTTACGTTAAAGGTTGTAATAATTCACTGAGACATGAAAATTTTCTGATAATTGGTGTTTGGACGTAGAAGTTGATGATAAACAATTTTCATTCAGAAAGTTTTGTAAAATTCTCACTAGAATCTTGATGTGTTGCTGTAAAATGAAAATAAAGAGATGAAAGACTAAAAAGAGAGGGAAATGAGAGAGTTGCATGCCTTGCTTCGTGCTGTGTGTAATTTTGCTTAAAGGTTCATACTAAGCCATGCTGCTTATGACAATTGAGACTAGAATGCTAACATGTTAATGCCTTGTATTTCAAATGTCATTGTTAGTAAAGTGATATCATGTCATGTTGTATACTAGTGTTAGTATATAAATGTTAGTGTAGTAATGTTAGTATAGTAGTGTTCATGCGATGCAATGTTAAATGTCCATGCCATGCTAGTATAATAATGTTACTACAGAAATATTAGTATGTTTACCATGACTTAAATATACCATATTTATGTCATGACATGATTAATTTATGTTAATGTGTACTATATTTCAGTTCTAACGTTGAAGTATGCATGCTTATGCCGTAGAAATCCATGTTGTTATCTATGGTCAAGCTATGCTAAATATACCATGAGACTTATATTGTTGCAAATGTTAAAAATCTATGTTAATAGGTTCATGGCTTTATTAACATGCTATTAGATATACTACAAGATACTAATTTGACCTCTCATGAAATTCATGATGTTTTCCTTGTGAAATGATGATGTAATTGTGATATTGACAAAATGAATGGTGGAAACGAGATTGACATTATCTTCAAGTCAAAAGATCTTGATGTTCCCATGTGGAATTGTAATGTGATAATGGCACACAATGTAGTATAATGAAATGTACGTGAGATCTTTCACTTTAGGCTTAGACGCAGGGTAATGGGGTAAACTCAGGGGTTAAGGAGTGCATGAGCGACGAGACCATCCTGTTGTACATACCACTTCGGTGGCGTTCTCCTTCCATAAGAGGGAAGGTGTTATGGATTACATACCACTTCAGTGGCATTCTCCTCCCGAGAGAGGGATGATGTTCTGGATTATGTATACATACCACTTCGGTGGCATTCTCCTCCCGAAAGAGGGAGTTTTGGATTACATACCACTTCAGGGGCATTCTCCTCCCGTGAGAGGGAGGTTGTTGATTATATGGATGGATGGTTCTCACTGCACATCACATAGTATTAGACTTCTCCCTACTTGGTTTTGATGATGAGCAAACATAAATACTTGTGACTAATCTCTTACTTGCTGTTAATCCATTGCCTAAGCATATCATGAAGATCAATTAGCAATGGATGTTACTCAAGGATCAATCAAAGCATGTAAAGTGGATTGGATGATCGAAGATGATGATTGAATCTCCTAGAAGACTTCATGCTCATTCAATAGAAAGAAGAGAGGCAAAAACAAGATGTAATCTTTTTATTCTCTTCTATTATGTAGCTTAGAAGTAGAATTATGTTGGAGCACACACACATCTTTACTTCTATCCTAGAAAATCATTAGAACTCTTTTCCTTGGACTCCAATTCATTATTCTCTAACATGTGCATTTTGGACTTTCATCAAGCGACTACGGAACGTTTTACAGGCGGCTGTCTCCAAACAGTCGCTTGTGATTTGTTCTACAATCGTCTGTTTTGCACATACTTTGACACTTGGTTTTTGAGCTTTCTGATATAACTTTCATCATGCGACTGCTGTACAAAGTATAGGTGCATGTCCAGTTACAGGCGCCTGTGACTTGTTAGTCAGTCGACTGTCTCTCTCTTGTCTAAAGATCTCTAACTTGTCATCTTTCGGTCAGACGATTAATTTTGGTTTCACAGGCACTTGCCCATGGCACATGCGCCTGTGAATGCTTCTACAGTCGCCTATCGATCCTTGTACTAACACTTTATGTTTGGCAAGTTATGCAAGTTTCGGCCAGATGACTGATGTTGACTTCACAGTGGCCTGCCCATGGCACATGCACCTGTGGATACCACATCAGTCGCATGTCCCGTCTTT